>CM070712.1:6747836-7002708 GCA_036346275.1 Otatea glauca
AGGGTCTGGTGCTACCGCTCGACCGATAGCACCACGCTACCATGGCCGGTAGCATTGGGAAAAACAGACAGAACTCAAATTGTTTCAAATTGAAAATCTAATTCAAATGAAACTCAAACCAGAGCAAACCAAGCTCAAATTTAGTCAAATACTCATCACACACATGGGTAGACATCCACATGGTCTTTCAATCTCCCTCTTGATGAGTATATTGACAAACTGCACAAAAAGGCATAAATTTGAGTTTGAAGAAGGAAGAAAGCAATTTGGATGCAAAGCCGAACTTGGTCCGAGAAGAGGAAATTGAGATTATGACCAAGTTGGCAAAATAGATTTTAGAGCAATTCCTAAGAAAGAGCAAGTTTTCCAATTCCAAGAAAAGTTCAAATATACTTAAGATCATAAAAATCAACAAGACTTCACAAAGATCATAAGAGACAAGATGCAATCACATTTTAATGATGCATTTTCTACAATTTCTCCCCCTTTTGGCAATATAGGCATCAAGAAGATATTTTCTCCTCCTTTTCACATGTATACATGAAATGCATCTAAAGAGCTTTGAAGATTATCCAAGTGATCACAATGACAAGATATGACACCAAGCTTGTCAATGGTAAGATAGACTAAAGTAAGACATGTCCAAGTGCAAATAACAAATTTTGCTCATAAGCTTAGTTTTGAAAATGTCATTTATAGCAAGATTTGACAAGTGCACTACTTAGCATTAGTTTCAAAACTAGAAGCAAAGCCATTCAAAGGATCAAATGGAAAACCTAGAGTTCAACCCACTCAACACTTTGGGGAATCTAGAAGTGCATACAAGGTCCTTCGAGCTCATTCATTATTTAATTCAAATTTTACTTTAAGACTTTGAAAGACATAGCGGGCTGCAAATGTTTGATATTATTTGCATTCTTTACCCACTTATGTGTTTTTTTATTTGCATTGTTTTTAAAGCTAAAGCCGTATTCGACCATCTCAAGAAGAACTCTTAAGAGGATGGTCTTGGTCATACACGATGCATTCCAAGTTCATCCCAAGTGCAACGGGAAGCTCTCTTGTGAATGTAAGGTGTTAAGTCTAATGCGCACAAAGAAAGTCATTTTTGCTTAATTTTCATTTTAGCACATTGATTCATGAGCAAATGAAGGACTCAAGTATGGATCAAACAAGTTTCACCCAAGTTGCTATAGGGACTCTAGAGAATTCCAAACTTTCACAAATCATGGCAAATACTCTTAGAGGAGAAACTTAGCAAGTAAAAGCAACATGCTTCATCAAGTTTTCACTTAAAGCCTTAATTTTCAAATTTAGCAAGTTTAGCAAGATAAATGAACTTGGACATATCTAAGCTAGCATTTTTCATAAAAGAGCATGGTGCATAGCATAAATAATAGCTCATTTGCATAATAGACAAAGCTCATTTAAACAGAAAATGAAGTCTAGATGCAGTGCATGAATAGATTCCTAAACTCCCCCTCAACAAGTGAATCAATTTTAAGCGCAAATTTGGTTAAAATGAGTTATTAGCATAATTAGGTGCAAGGAAAACCCAAATGAACTCAATAGAAACCAGAAATATAGAATGAGGAGAAGAAGTCAAGAAAACTGCAAAGTGGGTGGCTATAGAGCATAGAAAAGACAGTAGATAACACTATAGCTTAGACTCGCTCTTATCTTCTCCATTGACTGACATAGGGAAGCCGACTCTAGATCCAAACTAAGGAGTGCACACAGACCCTGTCTACTTTGGGGGCCCAACACCTGTAAGACTTATAAGACTGTGAGGGAACTCAACCTAGAGAGAAGAGAGAACAGCTAATTGTGCATGATAGCAACCTATAGCATAAGATGAGATGTCCATGCAAAGCATGTCAGAAGTCTAAGTAAAGAAAACTCACAACTCTAGAAATAAACCAATAACACCCAGAAAAAGCAAAAGAAAGGAAATGTTGGAAGAAAGATATATATAATACATAATATACAGATCAGCTCCCCCTTATGATAAGCTGTAAGGGCACACGACTCCAAGCTCACTCCTCAGGGCAACAAACCGGGAGCTATCCAAAGGCTTGATAAATATATCGGCTATTTGGTGGTCACTCTCTACAAACTGAAGCGCGATATCCCCCTTCTCCACATGGTCTATAAGGAAATGATATCTAATACCAAAGTGCTTGGTCTGGGAATGCTGTATTGGGTTCATAGCAATGCAAATAGTAGAAGTGTTGTCACAAAAAAGTGGCGCACTCTATATTTCTATCCCAAAGTCCCGCAAGGTCGATCTCATCCAGATAACCTGACTACAGCAACTGGCTGCAGAACAATCCTCAGCCTCAGCGGTGGACTGTGCAACTTCGGACTGCTTCCTAGATGACCAAGAAACAAGAGAAGTGCCAATGAATTGGCAAGTGCTAGAAGTGCTCTTCCTATCTATCCTACAGCCATCAAAGTTTGCATCAGAAAGGCTCGAAGGGATAGACAAGAGGAAGAAGAATACCAAATACCATAGTCAATGGTGGCTTGAAGATACCTGAAGATGCGATTCACCGCCTGGCGATGAGAGGCGTGAGGAGAAGCCTGAAATCGAGTGCACATACACATAGAAAAATGTATGTCCGACCTTGAAGCAGTGAGATACAATACGGAGCCGATCATGCTCCGGAACTCCTTCTGATCGACTGGTACACCATTCTCATCAGGCTCGAGAATAGCAGTGGTGGCCATTAGAGTCATCATCGGCTTCCTGTCAGACATATCGAAGCGCCTTAGGAGGTCTCGAGTGTTCTTGCCTTAATGCAAGAAAGTGCCCTCCCGAGTCTACTTGATTTGGAAGCCGAGGAAGTAGCTCAACTGGCCCATCATGCTCATCTCAAACTCTATTCTCATCACTTCTGAAAACTGAGACACAAGAGAATGCGAAGAGCCACCAAAGACTTAAACTTCCTAGGAGTACTGTCCTCGTCTAGCATCGTCCTGGCCATCTCAACCAGGGGCTTGTTTTTCCTTTCCATTACGCCATTTTGCTGAGGGACGTAGTGAGAGGGAAACTGATGCTCTAAGCCTAACTCCACACAGAAACTCTTAAAGTATGAATTCTTGAACTCCGTACCATTGTCACTGCGTATAGCTCATAAGGCACCTGGGAGATCAAGAGATAACTTATGGACCAAACCCCTGAAATGGGTAAAAGACTCATCCTTCGAGGCCATGAAAAATACCCGAAAGTACCTCGAAAAATCATCAAAAATGAAAAGAACATACCACTTCCCACCCACTGACTAAACTCTAGCTGGACCAACAGTGTCTATATGTAAAAGTTGTCCTAGTGCATCTGTCATCACAACAGTGACTAGGGATGAGAAGCAGCAACCATCTCACCATGTCGACAAGGAGAGCAAACTAAGTCTTTGACCATCTTGAGTTTGGGCAAACCACGAAGGAGGTCATGGTTGCTAACTCTGGTCAAATGATCAAACCGTATGTGACCAAGTCTTCTATGCCAGAAGGAGAGATCACGAGACTCAGAAGCAATCAAACACCGAAGAGAGTCTCTAGAAGAAACAGAAAAATCAGCACGGAGGACTCTCCCAAATCTAGAAATCCCGCAAACTAACTCCCCTGATGAATCAATGATTCTATAGGAGCTACTCTTGAAGCTTACCTCGAAAGAGTCATCGATAAGCTGAGAAACAAAAAGCAAATTATACTGCAACTTACTCACTAAGGCAACGTCTTTAAGAATGAAATTGTCATTAATGCAGACAGTACTTTTGGCAATGACTCTACCTGATGAAGCATCCCCAAAAGTGATCAACTCATCACCGGGGACTCGGATTAGGGAAGAGAACCAACGAGAATCTTCGGTCATATGATGAGAACAACTAGAGTCAATAATCCAAACCTCTCCTTTCCCCACCCGACGAACCTAATCAAGACACAAGAGAGAGAGATGACTCAGTACTAGGATAGAGTGAAGATCTAGAAACACAATATTGAACCACACAACGTCTCAAAGTACCAGTCACATAAGAAAAAGACTGGACTCTAGTGTCTCTCTAACGCTCAACTCTCACAAGATCAGAAACAACATTAGTAGAAGATCTAGGTGCTGTAACTGGGTTGGCCCGCCGTGGTGCAAAGGCCAGACCATCCCAGTGAGACTGCCTGATTCTCCTACCAGAAAACACCTCACACTCTGATATCTACCTCGATGGAAAAAACGAGGAATATCAAGAGGATGGCGAAAAGACTGACCACAAACAGCTCCAGGACTAAAACTCGATTGAACAACCTGAAAATCGAGTCCTAGACGCTGCCCAAAAACAGGCGACTCTCTAACCTATCTAGAAGCAGTGCATGCCTTGGGAGCACTCAGAGTCTGGGGATAACCCTGAATACCCCTTAGAGAAGCAACACGCTCACGCCTTGTGATCTTGGTGCGCCTGAAGCAGAAATCTGCCAAATATCCATCCTTGTGACAGAAGGTGCATGTATACTTCGCCTTACTAGAGGTAGAAGCAGCAGGAGGAGCAACCTTTTGATCAGAGAATCATGGATAACCCCGGCAGATCTAAACACAGTGGTACTCACTCTGGGAGCTACCACGATCTCACCACTCTTGGAGCCACGCACAATGGTGGGAGGATGCGCTTGAGCGTGCTCAAGTAGTCAAATCCTAGACCCTGATTAAATTGGCTAATCCTGGATTGGTCTAGAATGAGATTGAGCTTCTTCTTGCCTCCTACAAACTTCTCGAGAGTATCATGAGATACTCACATTCCCGGAAGAAGGAGGCACATGTAGAATAGGAAAGAGAGGAGGAAGAAGAACCAGGAAGAGAAGAATTATCAGCACGTGTATTTTTCTCCCTCAGCACGGCTGCCTCAATTTTGAGGGCCTCACACGAAACGCAAGGAGCATTTTTAATCCTAAGGGTCTGGGCCTCAAGCTTTTTCCTAAGTTCAACTTGGATTTCATCCAAGCCCCCCTCAATCACAGCACATCGCAAGCAACTTTCTTGAGACTTAACTACTAAGTCCTTAGCAAGTTTAGCACACTTGACATTAAAAGATTCATTGTCAAGTTTTAGTTGCTTACAGCCCTCACATGAGCTGACTGGGTTCTTAGAAGCATGCATTTCAAGTTCATCATTTCTAGTTGAGAGCTTCCTAAGGTGAGTGCTCATGACATCAATCTCATCAAGTAATTTAGGGCAATTTTCACATGAGGGGGTAGAGTGAGCATGAAGAAAACTAGCATCTAAAGACATAGCATTCACAGATTCACTTCTAGCATTCTTCAACCTAAGACTATCTAGCTCAGACAACACACTATCATGCATAGTCCTTAGGTTCTCTAGCTTCATAGGCAAGGCATCACACAAAAAACAGTCATTAGTGACTCGGGAGGGAGAAGATCTAAGAGAAGCTAACTCCCGAGTCAAGGTACCTACTTCCTTCTCAAGCTCTGTACACCTAGCTCTAGCTCTAGCATAAAATTTCCCTAGTTTGCAGAAAGCTTCATTGAGCTGGTCATAGGAGGGTACCTCGTCTGTGTCGCTGTAGAGCTCGAAGTCGCTGATGCTGTTGGAGTCTGCCATGAAGCACATGCCGGTAAAGTCATCGCCACTTTTCTTCTCTTGCGGATCATCCTCGCCTTTGTGGTTCCATGTCTCCATGTTAGAGAGGTTGATATCGTCGAGTGCGGTGAGGATACAGTGGAAGAGCTTCTTGTTCTTCAAGCAGTTGCGGTACTTCTTCTCACGAGCCGAGTCACGAACTGGAGGCTTCTTGTCGCAGTTCTTATTGGTGTAGTCGTTCTTTCCCGAATCGTCGGCGTCGTTCTTGCCTTTCTCCAGCTTGAGGCAGTTCGCTCGAATGTGGTTGGGGCCACCACACTCGAAGCAGGTGATCATGCCACCTCTCTTCCTCTCTCTCACCCTCTTGTATGCATGAGAGAATTTGCGAGCCAAAAGATCAAGCTCAATTTCTAGAAATTTTTCCAGTTGGTTATCGCTTAGCTCGCAAAGGGCAGAGAGGGAAAAACCAACAGAAGAATCAGAAGTGGATCCAGTGGGATCGGTGACCAAGGCCATCTACTGAGATTTCGTCTTGCGAGAGACGATGTCAATCTCATGAGTCTTGAGTCAGGAATACAGCCCATCAAGAGTTAGAGTCAGCAACTCAGTAGTGTCCTTGATGGTGGTTACCTTCATCTCCCAAACTCGAAGATCGAATGCGTTCAAGAAATATCGAGCATTATCCGAGTCAGGGTATATGCAACCGACTGCTCGGAGGTCGCTCAAAATATTCGTAAAACGACTAAAGCACTCGTCAAGACTCTCACTAGTGTGTTGTTCAAACTTGTTGTACTCACGCTTGAATTGGTCCTGTCTCATCGTTTTGATTTGAGTGGTGCTCTCATGGTAAGTATCGAGGGTCACCCAAATCTGATAAGCAGAATGGAGGTGAGAAATCCTATCACACTCACTGCGGCTAAGACCCTGTATGAGAATGTTTTTTGCCTTAGCGTTCGCCTCAACGACGTTTTCATCGACATGAACCTCATACGGGAGCTTCACCTTCTGCCCTATCATGAAGCCCTGGGCAGGTGATGTACGACTCCATTCGAGAATTCCAAAATGGAAAATAAACTCCAGAGAAAATGGGAGGCTTGGTGGAATACTTGTTCATCACCATGGCTCTTGAGACCGGTCAAGATCTATAGAAGAGCAAAACCGGCTCTGATACCAATTGAAGGACCGAGATGGCGATCAGAGGGGGTGAATGATCCAAATAAAATTTTCCCCCACTCAAAATGATCCAACCAAGCCCACGAACAAAACAATAAAAATGAGCAAATGAGACGGAGCAAACTGCCTTGGATGGCCGGTGCTACCACTAGAAGGCCGGTAGCACCAGAGGCCGGTAGTACCGCACGATGGGTGGTAGCCCCGGACTCAAGAACAGTAGCAAGAACAAAGTCTGAAAACAGCATGACTCAAAAGCGAATTTTGAGGAATCTTTTGATTGGCTAGACAAAAACTCACGAGACTTGGTAGATGTACTCCTAAGGATGTCAGGAAATTATTCCAACCTTCAATCACAAGGATTGACATCAAAGTTCTGACCTTTTTCACCTTGAAGGAAGAACACATCAAGTTTGAGCAAAAACTCAAGAACTTGATCTTGGACTTGCTCATGGGGTTTTGATGATCAAAATGATCTTAGGTAACCTCCCACACATCACAGCAAGCAAGAGCACAAGTCACACACCCTAGAAACGCGATCTACAAGAATGATTCACTAAAGAACACAAGATCGGTTTCTTCCAAGGAAACATGCATGAATTGCCTAGATGATTGGGATATAATCTGAAGAAGATTCATCCATCAATCAACATCCTCAGCACAAGAAGGAAAAGCATTTAGAAGGAGAGGAGGCAAATCCAAATTACATGAATGTAAATTCCAAGAATGTAAGTGCTGAATTTAAATGCTGAATTTAAAACATAATATAAATGCACAAAATAAATTCAGACTTGTGGAAGTTCAATTTTCATTTCTGGAAGGGAGGTTTACAAAGCCTCACAACAAAGTGGGTAAAGCTCAAAGGAGCACAAAACATTGAAACCTTCAAGAGGAGGAAGGCTACCCCTCCCCCTCTATTTATACTACTCTTGGGCCACCTACCACCCTTGGATGAGTCTCTCAACCCTAGGGCCACCTACCACCCTTGGATGAGTCCCTCAACCCTAGGGCACTCCATCAAGGGCTAGGATTGACTCACTCACACCGCCATGTAAGGGCTAACCCAAAAACCCCCACACAAATTAGGTTTTCTTGCACAGTTTTCAAAGCACACTAACTAGACCTGCTATCCTATCAACTAGATCACGATCCGACAGCCCTCATTGATCCAAGCAGCTTCTAGTTAGCATCTCGTCCATTCTTTGTCTTCTTGGCTTGCACCGACTTCGTCTCAGATGAACTTCCGGCGATCCATGACTGTCTGGACCTCCAACACTCCTCGCTTAGTCCTGGTCATCCTCTGCCTCGCAATGATCAAAACCCAACGTCCTGCAACTATTAAAAATAAGAAAACACATCACATAGCAATGTCCCAAAAGATATGCGATGAAATCCATCAAAATTCCCAAGTTAAAAATTCATCTTCGCTCATGAGCGCCGGTGCTACCGCTCCCAAGCCGGTAGCACCGCCCTACAGCAGAACCAAAAAAGGGTGCTCTCTCGTATTTTCACACCAGACATTTGGGCTAGTGCTACCGCTAGCCTGGTAGCACCGGACGGCCAGAATGCCCAGAAACGCACCTCTCCTGAATTTATACACCGCTCTGCAAGGCCGGCGCTACCGCTCGACCGGTAGAATCGGCTGCCATGACCGGTAGCACAGGCTTGCCTGAAACCCCTAAAAACACCCTCTCGGGTTTTTCTACACCGCTCTGGGGTCAGGTGCTACCGCTCGGCCGGTAGCACCGCGCTACACGACGTAGCATAGAGAAAAATAGATAGATCTCAAATTACTTCAAATTGAAAATCCAATGCAAATCAAACTCAAACCAGAGCAAACCAAGCTCAAATTTAGTCAAATACTCATCACAAACATGGGTAGACCTCCACATGGTCTTTTAGGGTTAAATGATGTAATTGGTACTTCGATCAACCAAAGCAAGACAGAGTGCTCAACAAGCAAGGCAAGCACCTCCTTTGACCATGTTGACACTACTATTTCATTTGATTTATGTTGTTTTACAACTTTATGTATGCATGCTTGTATTTTCAATAAATTTGCTATATTATGGGTATTGGTAAATATTCCTATTTGATGCATGGAGCTTCGTTGATAAATACGCAAATGTCAGCCTTAAAAACCATAATATAAGGGTTAGGAAATATCTCGTGCCAACTTGGGTATATTCAATTATATGTACAATTGCTTGGCCATGCCTTAGATTGGGAGAACAAATGGTCAGTTATACTATTTGTTCATGGGGTGGAAATTTTCAAAGTTGTCTCTATTATTTTGGTATAAAATCAAAATTGAAAAACTAAAGTTTTGACACGGGCGAGTTATTTATAATATGTGAAGTGCGAGGGAAAGACTTGCACATAGTGTAGTGGGAGTTCTCGCTTGGGTCGGTTAAGGACCGAACGTAGTGTTGTATAATCCAAGATATCCGTACAACCATAAGTACTATTATAGGGGTAGTCTTAACCTATTAAGTTGTCTAGGACTAGCTTTGCACATTGGAAGGCTAGAGTAGTACAAGCATTCTGGGATGGATTGCTCAATGGGGTGCCCACAGCACGGTGTTGGGAATAATGCTTACCGATACAACAATGTAAGCCTCGCTACATAGGGGAATGGTATGATAGGGATGGCTGTCATGGTTACTGTATGTGTGAATTTTATTTCCATCACCATAGCAAAGGTCAAACATCACCAAGCTAGTGCGAAGTTAGGTCTAGAAAATGCAACGGTTATTGTCATGATCACTCTGCCACACACCAAAGGAAGCTTGAAAATAGTGGCAAAGAGAGTTTGTCATGTTTTGTGGGCAAAGTTGTACTCCTCTACAGAGTGTAAATCTTTTTGAAAAGGCGCACCCTCGGTCAAAGGTGGCTCTAGTGCATTGACACTAGTTAGAGTTTGTATTTAAAAAGAAAAATGTGTTTGAATTGGAAAATGGTCGGTAGCCATGTTACAGATGTTATGAAGTACAGCTGGGGATGGATCATTGACCATGATTAAGGAGGATTGTGAGTTACTCATATTTATGTTATATACTTGTTATTTTACATACATGTCAAATGCTCTTTGCAAATTTCGTTTGAAATTTACTACTTATTATTTTGACTAAATTTCGCTTTATGCAAAAGAACCTGGTAGAATAGCCATTCTTTGACATAGCCTCGTTTTATGCTTGTATACATAGAGTCTTTCCTTTGATAAGCCATGCATCTATTTATATTTGTGATACACTACAAGTCTTGCTGAGTACAAATGTACTCACCCTTGTTGATATTTATTGAAAGGACGAGGAAGAAGTTCGTCATTCGGTTACCTTTGCGCCGTGGGTTTTATCAATGTTGACGTATTACTATCACGGCCACACTCAGGCCTTTCCTGTGGATTTTTTAATTGTTGGTTTGTAAGTTAAACTTTGGTACAATGGCCTACAATGTTCTTTATGATTCCAGCCAATAGGCTATATTTTATTCTATCTAACCTTCTTCCGCTGTTATAAGTAGGTGTTATACAATTTCTATCCAAAACTGTATTCCTGGGCAGTTTTGGGATGTGACACCACGTCACTTCTGAAATGGTAGCTATCATACCAAATTCAATTAAAATATCAACTTTTGGATCCTAAATACTGAAGAGACACCCTTTTAGTTAAAAGGGTGGACATTTTTTAAGCCGCATGCATTCTTTAGTGAAAAGATATATTTCTATTACATCCTTTGAAAGGTATAAATAGATGTCATTCAATAAACTTACATCAAAGCACGTTGATATGCTCGTATGTTCTATTGGTAGCATCCTAACTCATGCTTACATCAAAGCACGGATGATACGCTCGTATGCTCTATTGGAAACACATCCTAACTCATGTTGGACACTCCACTCTAGATTGCACTATCATCATGGGTATATCCTAGTTTGCCTCTTTAGTTGCACCTTAAAGAGTTCATGCCATCACCTCCCAATGGGAGAACAGAGACATCCTAACAATGTTAAAACCATGCCAACCCCTTGTTTTCTAATGCTATTACATTTCTAACTACTTATCCCTAGGACATGCCCAAATCCCAATATTGAAGTTTCTGTGTTGTCCTGTTTCCTTTCCATATCTACTACCCGCATACTGTCCACAACCCCCATATTGTCCATTCAAATGAATCCTAATTTATGTTAATTATTACCATCTAGATCGCCATGTTAGGCCTTTTTTAGCTGAGATGTTAATGGTCCACTGTATTGGTACAAAAAGGCTATTCCATTGGGGTTCGTTGTAACACACACACTTCTCACGTGGCCCACATGAGAAAACTCATCTCCTTCCTCTTTCCCATTACACCTTCTTGTTTCCCTCACCCCAAAAAATACAATCACTCCGCATTCCTTCTCTCCCTCGACGTTTCCCTTGCGCGTCGCCTTGTAGGCCACCACACCACCGTAGGTTTGACCAAAGAGCTGCCAGCTTCCACCTCCGACACCTCCTCTTCCTCCCAACACGGTCTCCCATCATCTTCTCCCCCTTCTTCCAAACCCTAACTGGCTAGCCACCGTCTTCACTGCCAACGGCAAGTGGCCATGGCCCCCACGATCTCCAGGTGAAAGTTCCTCATCTCCAGTTTAAATTTCCAGAAAATATAGAGTTGAATGTTTGATTTGCTTTGGAGTTGAAAACCTATTTAATTCGGGAGTTCAAATTCAGATCTATCAAATGAAAAACGTTTGAACCATGAGTGAAAAGCTTCATGTCCAATCTGTGGATTAAAAGCCGCTCAATTTTGAAAGTTTTTTATTTTGGATTTAGAAATTCAACTTTTTGTGGGGTTAAAGTTAAATCATGAGTTGTAAGCACAAAAGTTGCTCATATTGAAAGTTGTTTTCGACTCGAAAGTTGATGCATTTCGTGCTCATAGTTTTTCTTTAATTCTTTCATTCAAAAGATGAGGAAAGAGCAAGGGAGGGGAGGGGGATAGTTTGGATGGTAAGACGACAGGCACCACACGTTGGAGCATGCTTGCATCGATTAGCAAATCTTGTATTGACTTTAAATCACCGGTCCACCCTTACATCAACATTACACTTAAAACCATAACATCATCACCACATTTCACTTTACGTATGATTTACATTCTGGATTGTAGTTAGATATATATTTCATACCATACCATGGATGATACTCCGCCTATGTTTTACGTATTTTGGATGCATCTTACACTGGATACTAGATATGGTATGCGTGTTTAGGAGGTACTTACTTTAGATCAGAAACTTGTACACAAGTATAATTTTAAGTTCCTCGATGCACTTTACACAAGGCACTAGATAGTGTATCCATGTTCTGCATGTGCTTTACACTGGACAATGATTTATGTTTCCTCCTACACCTTCACACTATCATCATATCTATTTTCACACTTTACCACTCTCACATATATTTTCACACTTGATTGCTCTTGATTCCTCATTGTGATTCCTAATTAGAATTTTGAATATTCATCCTCCTTCCAAGCCCTCTCTATAACTTCTCCTCAATACTCTCACTATATTCTCTGTTACTTATCACAAGTGCACTACCTACTCAAGTGTTACCTTGTTGATCACATCATATTATATTTTATCGTTCCACTTTGGAGCATTAGTACACGTACAACTGTTTGGTTGGAGGGAATTGACAAGAGGAAATGGGAATTTAGGGGTTGGGGGTTATAAACTTTGGTATTTTCTTGGGGGGCATGGGAATTGATGTGGAATTAGACATTTGGAGTTTGAGGATCCAACTCCCACCATGTTAAACCCATGGAGAGGGTGGGAATTGAGAGAGAAATACATTTTATAAAAAGGTGGATGCATTTCAGTCTTGCAAGCTAAAAATTAATTCCTTGCAATTTCACATCCCTCTTACCAAATAGTGATCGAGACTAAAAGCAAACTCACATGACCAATACCACCACAAACTCCTTTACCGTATACCTATCAATTATGATGTCATTATAGCACCATACCCCCATCATTGGATATAATCACCTTTATATCATATTCACCACTTGATGAAATCATCGCATTATCAATAGTACCATGTTACATTGTTGGTTGTTATTGTCTTTGCCATGACACCATGGTTGTTGTAATTATCATTATGTCACATTCCGTCATTAGAAAAACATCTGGTTAGTTGTTCGTTATGTCTATCAATTATATGTGATCACTATCCGATCATACTATTTAAGTATCAAACCATCCTTAGCTTTGCTAGTTGTGTAATCTGTATTATCTTGGTCCCTTTCCTATCATTGAAGGTATATAAAAAAATTCCAGCCTATTACTTGAATTAGCATTGCCACTTTGGTTATCATTGTAAGTTGTTTGATACAATATTAGTAAACCTAGTAATCAGTAAATTGTTTATCCCCTTAATAAGTTGTTTCCTATAATAGTAGTAAACTAGTATTCACCTAGTGAATGTTTTTATCGTGAATTGGGCCAATATTTGGATAATTGCTTGCTAAATGTACTAAATCTACTATTTATATGTGTTCTAAATCTAGTTTTATCCCCAATTATCATCTTACATTACTAAATCTATTCAAGTGACTCCTAATTACTATAACATTCTCTTAATACAGTCACTCCTAACAGGACATTACACCATCACCATATCTTCTCATTAAATCTGATCCCATGATTCACTAGATATTCCACAGCCTCTTGGTTTCATCACATACACTGGAAATGACACCTTCCACCCAATAACTTATGAGGGCTATGTTGGGCCGCGGATTGACAATCCAGACCATGTTGTGATAGTAGCACAAGGCCAGAAAAAGCTAGTATCCACAGTACAGCATCGTTGCATATCATCCATACACACCAATGAATAAAAGATACTTAAATATTATAGTAAGCATAAATAGGCCTTATAGCTGAGGTTTTACAACATGCATCAAGCCAAAACGAGTTGAAGGTCTTATAGCAGAAACAAAACACAAAAATAACCATCAAGACATGCTAACCGGCAACAAACTAGGGTTCACGTCTTAGTACTATGTGTGTTTTTCTCCTTGGCCTATAGTATAATAGTATTCATACACTATGTAACACCTTGGTCCAAATTTCGATCAATGTCTTAGCCTGTCATGGGGCAGACCAGTGCATGTATAGCACTCTACTTACACTTTGATCCTTGCTTCGTGTAAAAGAGTTAACCCGAAGGTACTACGTTTGGACCAGGCCAACATGCATTATATACTACTACAACTCACTTTAGACAAATAATGTGAGACTAATCGCACCATCGCTCCACATGGGCCTTCATATTAATAGGCTGGGTATTACACTCACCCTCCTAAAGGCTGACGCCCTCAACAGCACACCACCTTTGTGGCAGATACCCAGAAACACCCATCGGTACAGGCCCACACGCACCCTGAGCCATATGCCCGCGCCCCTATCCCACACGCGCCTATGCAATGGTGGTTGATACTATTATACCATCTGTAACATCTTGACCCAAGTTTCGCTCAATGTCCTAGCCCAACGTGGGGCAGACCTGCGCATGCGTAGCACCCCATTTGCATTTTCGTCCTCGCTTCCTGTAAAAGAGTTAACTCGGAGGTGCTATGTTTTGGACCTAATATGCATTATATACTACTATAATTCACTTTAGACAAGCAATGTGGGACTAATCTTACTATCGCCTGGCATAGGCCTTCACATTAACAGGCTGGGGTATTACACGCTGGGTCTTCTTCAACCGGCTGAGGTTTATTGAGCAAGAGTGAGTACATTTAGTACTCAATAAGTTTTTAATCCAGATGCTAATATATACATGCAGGACTATACAAAGGAGGCTTAATAGAGTAGAGTTGTATAATAAAGTAATTTTGAATTTAAAATACAATATGTAATTGTAAAACATTGTTGTAAAGCAAATTTAAGTAAATACAATATGCAAACGACAAGTATTACATTGAATTGTGTAGTCTAACCTCCTACAATAATATGTGAGCTCCATCCTCCGAGTTCATATAAGTGGCTGTATCCGCCAAAACAATTTTCCCCCAATCATTTTCTTAAAAACCAAAGTCTAACAAAGTATATATGGCCTCTCTTTGCAATGCCAATAACTTGGGCCGTGGTTATTTAAATACATTTTTACAGTCCAAAAAATTGTGTTACTCGAAAATATATTCTGATTGCAGAAAACTTATGCAAAAAAAAGCAAATCGGAGTTAAAACGAGATATAACAGAGATCCAAAGATTGATTGGGAGAGAAAACGTAGAAAAAGAAAGAGGATAGTGGAACTGTGAGCCTGTGGGGCCTGCTTAATAACCTTTTCCAAATTTTGCTTTAAAACCCAAAAAATAGTCGGTGCCCACGTGTCATAGACATAGAGCAAAAATTGGTTTTGCATTCAAAATCGAACAGGCTAAAAGCCCACATACTCTATATACTAAAGTTCGCAAGTTTCCTAGCCAAGGAGCTAGATCACGTGTTCTCCCTCCCTGAAAGATCATAAAAAAAGCATAATTATGTTTAGATCCTTCTAACCTTTTTTTACGAAAAGGACTTTTCAGTTTATTAAAGTTGGCAAGGTTCTGGCCAAGGAGGCCACCCACGTGTCCTCACTCCGTTAAAGGCCTAAAAAAGCGTAATTATGTTTAGATCATTTCAACCGTTTTTTACGAAAAGGATCTTTCGGTTCAATAAATTCGCGAATCCTTCGTGAAAAGACCCCAGATAAATGCAAAAAAAGAGAGTAATTACGTTTATATCCTTTCAACCATTTCGCGTATTTTCTCGATTTGCTCGCGTGGGGGAGCAACGATCATGGCGTAGCACACCACGGTCACTCATCTAGTTTCACTGACTCGTGTTTTAAATCATGTTCTACAGAGGAGTGCTTGCAGTGTTTTGTTATTTTATTTACCTTTGACATGTAAAACAGTGTTCCACTTTTTATTCATGAAACGCAAAGAATACTTTTGTATGTATACGACGTAAATGCATTTCTCAATTTTATTTCTGTATCTTGAAGCAGGAGTTCGACACCATAATGAGTATTTCTCCAGTTTCGATGGACAATAGAAAAGTAGGCCATTGTGGACGTCCATCTTCCGGAGCAGGGATTGATCAGAATTTACAGTCTCAAATTGCTGACGGCTCAACAACTCCTGAACTTGAACCAAGTCACGCTGCTCCAAAGGATATGGTTTCAACACCTTGCATCGATACAAAAGCTGGTGCAAGTGTCACAGTAAATGGTTATCGGTCGTCTGATAAGTTCATAGCAAATGCAACTACTCTTGAGTTCTCTGTATGTTCAGATGAGGGAATTAATCTTTTTGTCGATCTGAATTCCACTGCATCAGCCTGGTACGCCAATAGGTACAAGGAGGAAGTGTGCATTCCTGCAAGTACTCATTCTGAAACTGGGAATTTCTCTATTACCAGCTTGGTGAGTAAGGATGATCATAGCCCAATTTTTCCATCAGGGAATATCATCGCAGAAATACAAAACAAGGGAGCTGGGAGCGCTGCTTGTGGCATCGAGTCATCACTAGGTTTGTCTGGTGGTGAGAATTCTGGCTCGGAGCACTGTCCACCTGATACAACTGCTGAAAACTCTAGGTCACCTGCATCCGCATTGCCTGGCACTCTAGATGAAATACCTGGATCTCAGGAGGGAGTTCATGTTGTACCTTCTTCAGGGTTAACCTCTGATGTTCAGTACAATATACAAACTGAAACGATGGCTGGTGCTGAAGATAACAAGGTGCTTCCTCAAGAAAATGCTGATCTCTTGGTTTGGTCTGAAAGAAGCAATGCACCCCTGGCTGATGCCTCTGAGCAACCAAAAGGCATTACAAACAGAATGAGCCCAGGTGAAACCAAACTTTCTGCCAATATTGGTTGCATCCAGAATGTTTCGATTGCTGACACTGACAAAGTTGTGGCCTTTCCCTCAGAGGCTGTGGTTAGAGGTGGCTCCAATGAAAACTCCTCCTCCAAAACATATGCGGCAAAGCAAGAAACTATAGATGTTCCAGCAGGGGCTGAGGTTACTCACAACAGTGACACTGACACGCGTGAAGCCCTAAAGGCAAACGAACCAGTGGAAGCAGTGGCGATGGAAGAGGACGTAGATTGTGGTGACAGGTTGCCAGATGCCCAACTAGACGCTTTTCCTGAAGATGGTGATGTTGCTGGGAACTTCGTCCTCACAAACCCAACACCATCATCTGCTGCTTTGGTAATTTCATTATACTTTATGCTTGTTAAATAGCTAGATTTTTGTCATTTAATTATGCTTAACAATTTTCCCAATTTGCCTCTTTATATTAACAACTTTATTGGAATTTTTTGATTGACCTTCTGGTAATATTGGTGTTTTTATTATGCTTAACTGTTATCTAAGTTGTGGAGGGTGAACCCAATTTAGAGAGGTAGCCATCTAAAAGCCCTGCTCGGCCCAACTAAGTTAATAAATAGCCCATAAACTGAATATCCATGTGATTGCAAATTTGAAGGTATCCATGCCCTATGTTAACTCAAACAGTGCATTTGATTGGCGGAATCCTGTAAGGATTACTAGGAATCATTTGGTAATTTTTACGAGATTACATTGTTTGGTAAAATAACAAAAAATGTGAATCAGAAATCCAAGATTAACTTGGGAACCAGATTACCAACAATTCTAGAAATATGTTTCCTATAGAAAAGGGTGTCTATCCCAGATTACCAGGGAAAAAAATCTTTGCTATTGTGCTTTTTGTCATACGCTTTAATGAGTCACGATCAAATTTTGAACTTTTAGAATTCAAAATCAAATTATGATTTGTTTAAATATTTGAATATCTAAGTTACGGATTTTTTTCCAAAATATGAATTTCGAAACAAAAATATCAAAATTTGGGTGTAGAATTTCGGAATCTGAGATTCAGATAATTTGAATTTTTGGATTTCAAAAATCCATTTTTTATTTTGAATCTAAAATTTTGAAATTTTGAACTATGAATTTTAGATATTAAAATTCTGTGAAAATTTGAAATTTGTAGGTTTCAATTTTTTAATTTCAGACTTTCAACTCCCAAGAATTTAAATTCCGAAACTCAAAATTTACAATTTCAGAAATCCAAAAATTTAAATTTTGAATGTTGCAATTTTAAATTGTGTAAATTTAGTTTTTAATTTAAAGATTATAAATGTAACCTTCAAGGTTTGAAATTTAAATTTGTGGAGTTGGTTCGAGTTATGAAATGTTTGACTATTATAAAGATTATTTCGTTGTTTTTCTGCAAACCAACCAAACATTAAATTCTTAGATTACTAGTAATGTGTTTTCCGGTAATTAGATTGAGGAGAATATTACACTGTAGAGGAATATAAAATTATGCATATCAAACGCACTTTAAGGGAATCTCCAATGTTTGTGTCGTCGAACGGACAAGAAGGCAGATACAACAGTTATTGCTGTCGACACGTACGAGTCATGCATGCCAATGGCCCCCGCCGAGGCAATAGCTTTGTTATCTTGCACTGTATATTGGAAGGAAGTAGTAAAATGTTTGATTGATAGAGCAGGCCAACTGAGGGGCATTCGGAGGAGTAACCCTGAGTATTTGTTGTGGTGGCTAGTCTATACAGATTAGACTATCCTATGCTGCGCTCCTTGGAAGAGAGAACTCGGCAAGTCGATGTTGTCGAGATCGCTCGGATATGACTTCACGAACTTGCCTGACTATCACCATGGCAGGAGACAACTTCACCTGACCAAAAGCTTGAAAAGTTCTTTCCTCGTCAGAGTAAGGAAAGATGTTACCTCATCAAAGTTCTTACTGAGGCCAGAGCAGATATGTTCGTCACGCTATTTCTTTTGTGAACGAACCGACTGCTTGAATGGATCAGTGAAGTCTTTAGTGGTTTGACGCTGCTTCAGTTTCATATGACATCTTGATTATTGGGAACTTTCATTTTGATAATGGTCTCCCACGGACGACTCCGGATGTCGTCAAATGGGCCTCGGGTCATACACAAGTTCACTGTATGTAGCACCTACTCCTTTTATTGCTTTCTGGCCACGGCAATGGTTCTTGCCGAGGAACCTTCTTGGTCTTCCTGCACTACATCTTGAAGGAAGTAGTGCAACGCTTGCATTACAGAGCGGGCTAGCTGAGGGGTATTCAAAGGAGTCAACCTATACGGATGTTGTTGTGGCTAGCCTACAAACAGTGGCGAATCTAGCATGAAAATAGAGGGTGGGCTCAAAGTACTAGACCAAATTGAGGTAAATATACTAAATGTAGTACTGTGCAACTGAAAATATAAAATTAACACATAAATGAATATGTCCTCCTCACTTGATCTCTAATTTCATTAGCATACTCTTCTATTGGCATTCGATGCCCTGGATTGACAATAATTTCACTTCTATTAAATTGTAGCCAAAAATTCTTTGATTGAGTTGTGCTCTCATCGGTTGGAGGAGTAATACTTGAGTTGTTTGTGAAATAATTACGTAAAACTCGTTTCTATATTATTGAAAATATACGAACAAATACGAGTATAAAGTAATGGAATTAAATAGCAAACAATAAATTAATAAGTAATAACAGTACTACAGTACTCACTACTCATCCATTCCACGGTCCATGCTTTTAGTAATAACAGTACTGCTCTCGGTGATTACCTGCTGCTCTTGGTGTCCCGGTCGACAGACGAAGACATAGTGCTCTCCTGAGTCTCCTCGGTCCTCATCACTCTACTAAGCAGTGGTTAATTTAGTTAGTTCCTCTCCTCACTTCCTCAGCACTCAGCAGTAGCACTCACTTCACGCAGTAGTGCTTAGTTTAGTTTAGTTCCTCTCCTCACCTCAACTCAAGTCAGCACTCAGCACTTGGTTTAGTTGGCTCCTCGCTTCCTCAGTTCCTCTCTACTGTACAAAGAGACCACGAATCGGCAATTCCAGATCTGGCGCCGCCCGCACGATGCCTGGCTGCCCTGTCCCATAGGCCGATGCCCAGCCATCCCGTCCACCTCCTCATCGCCACCGCCCGGCCTGACGGCCGACGCTCGACGCTCGGCTTCTCTGCCAAACCACGCGCCCGCGACCATTGTCCTCTTGCTGCGTGCAGCTACGCTGCCGGCCGCCGCTACCTTGGGCTGCCTAAGTGCCTAGGGCTCTCCTTGCTACCACCGAATTGGCTACAGGTTCACAAAATTCCCCTTTTTGTGTGCTTTGCTTCTCTTGATTCGGTGGTCTACCAGGTGAGCATGTGGAGTGGGCCAAGGGCCAAGGGATGAACGTGAGAATGCGCTTGGGCCTAGTGGGTACAAAAAAGCCCAAACTTAGCTTTTCTTCTTCCCCTATACTTCCGTTCATCCTTTGTTCTTGTTCGACCAGGACAGTCATGGAGCAGATGCCATCCGAGGAGGGGAAGGGCGGTTCCATCGCGGCCACGGAGGGTAGGCTCTAGCCTAACGGAGCCCCCTCGGTGGATTCGCCCTTGCCTACAAAGAGTAGACCACCTTAAGCGGAGCCCCTCGGGAGACAGAACTCAATGAGTTGATGTTGTCGAGATCGCTGAAATATTACTTCACAACGTCTCCTTACTGTATATTCCTCTCCCTGCGTGATGATGTGTTGATTTTTTTTTATGTCCTCCTACTCCCCTTGGATCCTTTTATATATAGCCTGGGGATCTCTCACGAGCCATTGGGCTTGAGCAGAGGCTTAGGCATGTGACAACAAGAGCTACAACATTTACAGGAGTATATCCAAAGTGTTTGTCTGTTGCATCTTGGCAATATACATGTGGGCAATGAAGTGAGAACCTAAAAAAGAAATGCACATCTATTCAGGGGCGAATCCACCGAGGGGGCTCCGTTAGGCTAGAGCCTACCCTCCGTG
The DNA here is from genome assembly GCA_036346275.1 of Otatea glauca. Classification (NCBI taxonomy): domain Eukaryota; kingdom Viridiplantae; phylum Streptophyta; class Magnoliopsida; order Poales; family Poaceae; genus Otatea; species Otatea glauca. The sequence goes on from CM070712.1 coordinate 6,768,509, forward strand.
GCCGCGATGGAACCGCCCTTCCCCTCCTCGGATGGCATCTGCTCCATGACTGTCCTGGTCGAACAAGAACAAAGGATGAACGGAAGTATAGGGGAAGAAGAAAAGCTAAGTTTGGGCTTTTTTGTACCCACTAGGCCCAAGCGCATTCTCACGTTCATCCCTTGGCCCTTGGCCCACTCCACATGCTCACCTGGTAGACCACCGAATCAAGAGAAGCAAAGCACACAAAAAGGGGAATTTTGTGAACTCAGAGCTAATTCGGTGGTAGCAAGGAGAGCCCTAGGCACTTAGGCACCCAAGGTAGCAGCTGGCGGCAGCCAGAGCCGCACGCAAAGAAGAGGATGCTGGTCGCGGGCGCGTGGTTTGGCCGAGAAGCCGAAGCGTCGGCGCCGGGCCGTCAGCCGGGCGATGGCGATGAGGAGGTGGACGGATGGTCGGGCATCGCCTATGGGACAGGCAGCCAGCATCGCAGGTGGCGGCGCCAGATCCGAATTGCCGATTCGTGGTCTCTTTGTACAAGAGAGAGGAACCGAGAAGCGAGGAGCCAACTAAACCAAATGCCGAAAGTGCCGACTTGAGTTGAGGTGAGGAGAGGAACTAAACTAAACTAAGCACTCGCCAAGTGAAGTGAGTGCTACTGCTGAGGCCGAGGAAGTGAAGAGAGGAACTAACTAAATTAACCACTGCTTAGTAGAGTGATGAGGACCGAGGAGACTCAGGAGAGCACTATGTCTTCGTCTGTCGACCGGGACACCGAGAGCAGCAGGTAATCACCGAGAGCAGTACTGTTATTACTAAAAGCAGCAGGTCTATGGACCGTGGAATGGATGAGTAGTGAGTACTGTAGTACTGTTATTACTTATTAATTTATTGTTTGCTATTTAATTCCATTACTTTATACTCGTATTTGTTCGTATATTTTCAATAATATAGAAACGAGTTTTACGTAGTTATTTCACAAACAACTCAAGTATTACTCCTCCAACCGATGAGAGCACAACTCAATCAAAGAATTTTTGGCTACAATTTAATAGAAGTGAAATTATTGTCAATCCAGGGCATCGAATGCCAATAGAAGAGTATGCTAATGAAATTAGAGATCAAGTGAGGAGGACATATTCATTTATGTATTAATTTTATATTTTCAATTGCACAGTACTACATTTAGTATATTTACCTCAATTTGGTCTAGTACTTTGAGCCCACCCTCCATTTTCATGCTAGATTCGCCACTGCATCTATTGCAGCTTTGTAACTTGACAATTTGCATCATTTTTTGCGCTAGTTGCTTAAAATATAAACTCGTGGTTGAATGCAATGACATAGGCATATCTGTAGTAGTCAACGTTTCCTCTTGTAGACCCTGCAATGTCCAAAACCATATACACAAACAGAGTAATTAAAGTCTGTCAGTTTTTATGTTTTTTTTTCATTTACCCTGATTCGACATGACAAACTAATTATTGTATCAGGCACCAGGGGTTGATACTGTAACGAAGAATGATGCTTTGGAAAGCAAAGATGCAAAAGCCACAGAAAATTCAGGTTGGGACAAGTCTAGCCAAATCGCTTGTTTTTCCTATTATTGGTTTTCCAAATTCTAACCTATGTACTCCGAATTGTATTCAAGGTGGTATCACCAACGACGGGAATGATCTGATGTATGCTTCACTACAAAAAATTCAGAACGTACGGGATGAACTTGTATGTTATATCTTCTCTTTCATTTCAAAAGTCACAATGATGTTTGTTTCTTTTAATTTTTGTCTTTCTTGATAAGCTAATGTGAACTCATCCTATTCTTTCTATGTTTCAGCTTCGTCAGCAACGCATATGTGAAGATGGAAGTGCTGAATGTGATATGTGCATTCAAACAATCTTTGAAGGTATTCTACCATTTTCGCATACAAACATGGTTAAGAATGAGAATTATTTTGTAGAATCATGTGGTCTTGTGATAAACATTGTGTCTTTCCACTAGGAAACAAGGCAACAAAGATTTAGCACCAAGCCTTTTGAATAGATGAGTTCAGAGGGGTTGGAATCCGATCTCATCCCCGTGGATCTTAGTTCTTGTCCACATGGATGGGGCTGGTATCCCACCCATCTTATAAACCCATCCAAACAAGGCCTATGTCAATGATTATCTGTTCTTGGATGTGGTCATTACTTGTGAAATTCAACCATTTTTTCTTCAAATCCTATTAATTCCTGTACTCATCACTTTCAAACCTTGTGCAGAAGGGGAGATGACGCCAAAAGTGATGTCATTGCTAAAAAGATGCGAGGGCAGAAGCTCAGATTTGCTGGAAGTAGGCAATTCACCCAGATCAGGAGAAGGATGCCAAACCATGAACATAAAACGGAGGAGATTGACGGAGGAAATCCTTCTACGCAATAAATGCAAGGCAAGAAACCCCAACATGTATTAGAATTCAAATGCAGCTCCTCTCTCTCTCTAACCGTCTTCTGTCCCATGCCCTTGACACTCGGCAATGCAGGAGCTGGATGAAATCTGCAGTGAAAACTATTGGATACCTCCAAGATATAATGTGTATCTTTCAGTAACAGATGGTATGTGGAAATATTTACTTTATCTCTTTGAATTCCGGCTTGGCCAGCTACGGAGTCCTTGGATCATATAGGCATGAGAATATCGTACCAATCGGTCTTATACTACGTACAGTCTGCTATTGTTGCCATTTAGAGAACAATTACCAACTCTGGGTTAGTTCTGACATTATGTGGGCCAGACTCCACAAGTTAGTGACACAATCAGGAAATATGAAAATTTCCAACGGAATATAAGAAAATAACCCATTAAGATAACATATATATTATGCTAGTTAAATCGAGGCCAAAAGATTTTTCATAGTGTCAGATCAATAGATAAGTTAGCACTTCTGGTATCATGCAGAAATCCAAATTAGTCACCTGTTTACCACATGCTGTGCTCTGCTTTTCTTTTAAAGTTTTGATTTAGTTTAGGGTCAGGATTTGATTATTGTTAACCCAAGACATGTTTGTGCCTTTATTACAGCCATTATCCTAGAACGTCGATCTCCTATGATCGACGTAATCATTTTCAGTATTTGAATAGTCCTCTAGTTAACAATAACCAGAACTGCTGCTTGTTCCAATTGGTCATCTTCTCTTTCTCGTAGTTCTTACATATTGTTTCAAGTAATTTTTTTAACAAATTCTTTTCCAATCTGTTCAGGAATGTACCAGGAAAGTGTACATGTTATAGGCCTGGATTTGAACATGAGTGTCGATGGAGATCTGAAGAATAGCCCTCGTGAGGCACGGGAATCTGCAGCTGCCAACATGCTATACCAGCTTCATCAGAACGCAAAAGAAAAACCAGCAGAGCAGAAACAGTAAAACACTTGATGCAACGTTACCTAACTAAACTCCTGAATAGGAAACCAGCAGGTGGCTGAAAAGAGCAGTCATTACAACTTAGAACCAAACTCTCTGAGAAACATCATTTTGTTATTTTGTTTAGCTATTGTAACCTCCAGAAGTAACTCATGTTGTTGGTACTGTAGCTGTTTAAAGGTTTTCGATAAACCTCAGCTGTTATTTTGCAAACTCTGTGACGCTGCACCTGCAGTGAGTTATGTGACCGAGTAAACAAAAAATGTTGGTGAACATATCTGTTTCTGCTTGGTTGATGATCTTCCCTGTTTTTGTTAGATGTTTACTCGACAAAGTTGTGTTCTCTAGGATCATACCAGCTAAAAAGAAAATTCATGTTCAGAAATCGGTACTGCTCTTAGTTTTGACCTGTTCTTATAGTTGAACATTTAACCTTTCTATTGCACTCACTATTTATACTGCCCAAGTCTCCTAGGTTGTGCTATTTCGAATTTAAGTTGTAAAAATTAGAAACAGTAACTAGGAAATGAAAAGGTATTTTCTTTAAATACAAAAAATTCCAAAAAAACTAGAAAATTCTGAAAAATAATAATAAACTCAGAAAATAACTTGGCAACTTGATATTTTAATACGAGGTACAATTAGGGATGTTACATGGGACAGCTAAATTTGCTCACAGGGCATTATTTTTTTCCAAATTCCAGCCAAAGTATTTTAGCATGAATCTCAAAGCATCAAGGGAGGGTGGAGATAGTTGCTGCACCTGAACATGGGTTCAAATGGAATTTCCGTTATTAACAAAAAAAAAACATAAACATACAAAAATTGAACAAGCAAACTGTTCAAACTTTAATGTTATGAATTATTTTTTATTTTTTATTTTTCGAGATTGTTTACAATGTTGTATTGCAAGGACATCATGAAAACTGGATGAAAATAATATGATATCTATATAAAATACAAATAGCTGGTGAGATTCAAGGCACATTCATTTTGAGGAAAAAAATTCCACAATAATTAAAAAGAAAAATAGTAAAAATTCCCATATTAATCGAGAAAAGAGAATGATCTACACCACTTATATTTTTTGTAGAGGCATACTGTAGTTGTGTAAATTAATCATATATATTGATATTAGAGTTTAAAACAAATAAATTGTATTTTCAATAAAAGATATTAGGGTCATGTAACAAATTAAGATAATTGCAGGGGCGGAGCCAGGCCTCGGACCACCCGGGCCTGGGCCTGAGGCCTGACCCAAACATTCTATTCATAGTAGTTAGCATGAATAGTATATTGGCTAGCAATTTATGGGCCAGCCCAGGCCGGCCTGAGGCTTAGGTCTGGGCTAGCTCCACCTTTAGATAATTGTATGGTAATATCTAGTTACACAGATATGTGGGTAATTCCGCTCGCTAGTTCCGGGAGAAATAAGAAGTGCTGCTCGGGGTTGGGATCGATGGTCGGGGAGTGGAGGCCTACATGTAGGAATTCCGTTTGTTCTGAGCTAATAAGCCTTGAGTACGTCTCGGAGACACTTCCATGGAGACGACGAAAGTTTTCTGTATTCTTGGTGTCAATGCATATAACGTACAATCGTCCTGTACTTGGAGACATGGCACTTCAACGCTTCAAGGCTTTGTTTATTCCACTCCAAGCTGAAAATACATCATTTATTCACTGTGCCTTTTTATTTACTCCCTCTAACTAAGATATAAACGCGCATGGATGAATGGACCCATGCATGCACGCACGTAAGGAACGAGGGATATATATATCTATCTATCTATCTATATATATATATATATTTTTTTTATGCTTTTTTGTATTTATATATATATAAACTACGCTCCAGTTAGTACGGCTTCCGTCCAATGATGTTGCCACGGGGCTCGTAGTCGCAGATGATGAACACGGCGCGGTTGGCGCAGATCTGGCGTGCGCAGCCGATGCTCGTCGTCGCACGCCAAACCACCTGCGTGTAGTGTCCGCACACCTTGCCCGCCGCGCAGCTGTTGGTGGCGTAGTTGTAGTCCTTCTTCTCGTCCACCCACGACTTCACCGCGTCCGCCGCCTTCCAGTCTGCTCCTGCTGACCCCCAGAAGATGTTCTCCCCGTAGGGTCCGCCGGAATGCTGCAGCCGGCAGTCACCGGCCCTCTGCCTGGCGTAGTTCTCGGCGAACGCCTGGAGTTTCGTGCTCCATGTCACTGGGCCCACGCCGACGGCGGCGCGAGCGCTGTTGTGGAGCCTAACATAGTCTTCAGGTGAGTTTTGTGCTTGGGAAGGGTGAACCATGGCGGCTGCCATGGCCAAGGCAAGCAAAATGGCAAGCTTGGATGCCTCCATTACGTTTTCCTATCTATTGAATGTAGATCTGTATGTAACTTTGCTTTTGTACGTATAGCTTGTAAGTATATACAGAGGGCTATATATAGTGGATGGGTGCGAGAATTTTCTCCAGTTTGCTTGGAAAATCTAGCACAACGTTGGCAAGGCGTGCCAATCTTTTCCTCTGTAGGACAAGAATTCCACGAACAAAGCATGGCACTGAGGCAACTCGATTCTGTTATTTGTATTAGTGCAAACAAAAGGTCATGCATGGGTAGTCAAGTCATCGCTACTCATTTCTATATATCTAGAAACAAAACCCGTTAGTGGAGTATGTATTCTTCTGAGAGGATCATGCATGCTTGGACTTCTAGCATTTCCTCGCCAAATTGTTGGACCGCTAAGTGATGTGTACTGCCGAAATGTTCGTGCATACTAAGACTGGAAGCGTTCTGCATGTTAACGTCAGCTTCTGGTAGGAAGTTCAGATGAGATATTTGTCGTGGCATTCGGCATGCCCCATGCATGAGTATGTATACATGATATCACTAGTCGTTTTTAAATTTCGTTGTTTACTAGATCACCGAACCTCATCCCAAGCAGCTCTCTATACCTTGTTTCATTTTGTAACTTTCAATTTTTTGAGTTTTCAAAAATCTTTTTTTGTAGATTAGGTTCACTACTACATAAAAACCATCACAGACGGTTGAAAAACATCATTACAGATAGTTTTCTGAACCGTCATGTAAGCATGTGTTAGTGATAATATGGTGCATCACAGACGATATCTGAACTGTCTGTGAAACACCTGTCATAGACGGTTCGTGGTACGAACCGTCTGTGATAATAGGCTATCACAGACGGTTTGTATCAAGAACCATCTGTGATAATATATCACAGATGGTTTATTTAAAGAACCATCTGTGATCCACATATCACAACTACAAAAGGGGTCATATTAGACACGTCATCACTGACTGTTTTTTATAAAAACCGTCTGCAATGAGTCTCGGGCACATCACAGATGGTTTTTGGCTAAAACCGTCTGTAATGGGGCACATCATAGACGGTTTTAGCCAAAAACCGTCTATGATGAGGGGGAGAACATCGCCAAAAACTTTCTGTGATGAGGGGCACATCACAAACGGTTTTAGCCAAAAATTATCTATGATGACCATTTCTATGTAAATAAGAATAGAGTGCCTCGACCTCCTCTGTATTTTTAGGGTTTGCCAAGTTAATTTTGAGGTGGCTGCGATTGAGAGGCGATCTGGTGGAAAGAGACCCTAGATTTGGAGGTGTAATTGTAGATCCTTGTGCTCTTGGTCATCTAAGGTTAGTAATTGGTTCAAATTTGCATTGTATTTAAGATCTAGCTTGGTAAAGAGGGACATGAAGCTGGTTTCTAGATCTAGCTAACTTGGTGTAGATCTATTTGTTCTATGTGATGTAAAGTAGTAACTGGTTCAGATTTGTATTATATTTAAGATCTAGCTTAGTAAAGAGGGAAATGAAGCTGGTTAATTTCTAGATCTAGCTTGATGTAGATCTATTTGTTCTCTGTGATGTAAAGTAGTAATTAGTTCTAATTGTATTATACTCAATATGTAGATAGTTACTTAAAGGAAGGTGACCTAAGCTAATAATGGGTTGTAATAGAATTATATTCAAGGTATATACATCTAGCTTAGTAAAGAGGCAATTGAAGATGGTTTTGATATAGCTTGGTGTAGATCCATTTGTTCCTTTTGATCTAAAGTATTAATTGGTTCTAATTCCATTATACTCAAGATGTAGCTAGCTATGTAAAGAGAGAATTGAATATGCTGAGTTTAAATGTAGCTTAGATATGTTTATATATCCATTCATTCTTTTTTATGTTAGGAGCTATATAAGTTAATCGGCAAGTTTAAATGTACCTTATATGAAGCATATGTGTGCATGTGCACTCCTAGTGTAATTAATTCATTATTTAACACCTATTGTTATATATGTAGCGTAGACGCACTAAAGCTGGATGTACGCTGAGAACCGTGCGAGTGCTGAGTACATTAATGTTGTATCCACTTTTAGAAGAGCTGCAGACGAAGATATGTTGAACAATAGGGTGGAATTTATGATTTGTCCATGCATTGACTACGAGAATCTGAGGATTTTTCGAAACCGAGTGTAAATCGAAGCACACTTGATTCTACAAGGTTTTAAAAGGGGTATACATGTTGGACCAGTCACAGTGAAGAGCAGATTACGCAGGGAGTAAGTAGTAGTAACATCATCGATGAAGCAACGATACTCCAGATGATATCGACTGTGCTTTCAATGAGAATAGGTTTCACGATGATAATCTGGATCAGATGCTACGGGATGTAGAATGGAACCGTGATGAGCGGGAGTATGTAAAATTCTAGGGCTTGATGGACGACTCAGAGAAACCTTTATTCACAGGATGCAAGTCCAAATACACAAGGTTGTCATCCGTGCTGGAACTGTTGAAATTAAAGGCAAGTAACGGTTGGTCTGACAAGAGTTTCACGACGCTGTTAGGTCTGACAAGAAGGTTCTTTGACGAGTTACCTCCTATCAGAAAGAGCATCACAGTCCAGGAAGAATAACTTGAGGAAGCTAGCTACACACGCGTCGATCATCATGAAGGGCTAATTTTTATACAAAAGAATAAGAAAGTGGATTTATGATTTTAAGTGTACTCTCGAAGATAATAGAGTTGTTTGTAAAGAGATGCTCGAAATTCGAAACACTTAACTTTGTGTATATATGCGTCTGATTTATTTAATAAAGTTTCCTTTCCTTTACTGATATTGCTTCATCTACAATTCCATATACATTATACATTATCCACTATCGATTGTAGGTCAAGAAGGTCAAACTCTGGTTTTACCTCAGCAATGAAGGCTATGTCAAGGTTTATCACAGACGGTTATATAATAAAACTGTCTGGGGTAAAACTTTCACAGACGGTTCTTATATATAACTGTCTGGGATAAAATACTATCGCATATGGTTCTAATATAGAAAAGTCTACGATAAAATACTATCACAGACAGTTCTAAACTAGAATCGTCTGTGATAGGGGAGCCCTATAAAAAGGCCACTCTTGCAGATCATTCATTCTCCATTCCAGTGCTCAAAACCCTAGCTAGCTTTGTCTCCCGATCCTCGACGCTTCGTCTCCCATTTCGGCGCCTCCCCCCAACCTCGACGCCACCCCCTCGTCAACACCGCCCCCTCGCCAACGCCGCCCCATCATCGACGCCGCCCCCTCGCTGACGCTTCGTCTCCCATACAAGTAAATCGTTGAATAAAGATACACAAATATCATGTTTCAAATGTTCAGTTTGTGTATCGGTACCACATTTACTTGTTGATAGTAATTAGTAGCTTCCAACATATTGTTTTGACTTGGGACTGAACACATGCTCTTTGCAAAGGCTCATTTGTAGCTTGTATTCCATCAAAGGCAGCCTACACACCTTAGTCCAAAATAGAAGTCGCATCATTGCTTTTCTGCCTGTGTATGATAATTTCCCTTGGTGCAAATCACTTAGCTCAAAGAAAAAGTATACAAATCACTAGTTTACAGGATGATTGTAACTCCTCGGCTCATTTTTCCCACGTTTGAGCTGGAGGTGGTAGTTTTAGTCCCACATGGATGGTTTTAGTTGCATATAAACCTCCCTAAACCATCCATACCATCCAGGTTAATGTTAGAAAAAAGAATGGAGGGAGTACAGTCTAAAGTAGAAACTAGAAAAATCAAATGATGTTTCTTTGCTGCTAAGTAGGAATCAAAAGACACCATCTGCACAAAGACATGTAAGGGCCTTCAGTGCATGTTTAAGTAGATTTAGCAATAGCTTCCCTTATCTCACTTTCTCGTATGACAGCCATATTTTCAAATTCCATTAAAGGCCTCTTGCGCATGTCTCAACAAAATCTTCTTCTATCATCAACTCTAAAATTAAATAGCTCGTTTCTTATATGTTATCCATATTGTATAAAAATATAACATGAAACCAAATAATGAAAAAGTGGAAATATAGAAAAATGATATGAAACAGAAATTGGAATGTGGGAATTTGGAATTAGCAACAAAATCTTGCTCTTATTGTGATTGTCAATATGTTAAAAGATAAATCAATATGTATATCAAATAAAAGTAGTCATCAATTGATAGCCTTTCTTGCTTGATTCCTTTTCCTTCCTGTTGAGCCATGAAAACTAGCCTACATTGCAAGTATGCCTCTTCTAGTGGAATATATCCCTCTAACTTATCTTTTGAGGCCTAAATAGAGTATATAATATATGGTCTAGTTAAAAAGAAGATGGCGTCCCCTCATTCGTCGTCTTAAGGATGTGATGGGTCATCGAAAAGAAAACCTCCTCGAGGTCCAAGAGGAGCAAATAAAAGGCCCACGGAATGATATACCATCATGGCGGTTGATCGAAAGGATGGGGCCCCCACCGAACCAAGAAAGGCGGTGAATGAATGTAGGACATTGTGTGGGATAGTCGCACGGGAATGGATCCCCATCACCTGTCCATCCTGGAAGTCACTGACTGATGAGAGCCGCAACGACTTGGTGATAGAAATTATGTCTTTGTTTGAGATCCCAGAAGACTTGTGAGCTCAGTGCGACGGCATGCACTACTAGTGGCGGGAAAGGCATGGAAGAACTTCAAGAGCACACTTGTCAAGGAATATGTCAATAAGGACATAACTCCCTTCTCTAAGTACTGGTTTATTGCAGAGGACGTATGGCAAAGTTTTGTTGAGGCGAAGATGATGGACGAATTCATGCATCAAAGTGAAGCCCACAAGGCCCTGCAGGCAAGGAGAACCCACCCACATAGACTTGGCACCGCTGGGTTCCCAGACGACACAGACAAATACCAGAGTAGGAAGAGAACCAAAGCAGAGCAAGAGGAACGACTGGTACAAAAGATTGAGGAAAGACTAAGAGAAGAATTCAACAATAAGATAAGAAGCCTCGAGGAAAGGCTCAATAATCAGGACTACCGACAGCCTGCGCAAGTCCCAGATGTATGTGCGCAAATTAGCCCCACTACCAAAAAGAGCAGCTGTGAGTCCGCCACTCCCACAGATGAACATAAAAAATTTCCTGTGTGTGACATCAAGGTACTTATATATATGTCTTGAATGCTCCATACAAATAGCTGTTGGATGCAGTAGCTAATTGTGTATCGTTATATAGGTGGCCACGCGGTGCACTCTCTAAGTGAGATTTATCCATGGTGCCATTCTTATTCCGGCTGCTTCGGGGGACGCGTATCCGTTTATTGAAAGGGCGCTGGTGCACGATACCCTGGTGGTACCGGGATTCACGAAGGTTAATGTGGACGGTGTAAATGATAGTTTCAAGACCGTCCCGCTACCAATGCCCCCAAACGACGAGATCGTGACACTAGGGGATGCCATTCGCGCTTTCATCCAGTGGCCCAGCAGCGACATCTCCTTGGACGCCCGTCCTCCATCACCGGAGCTTCCCCAACTGCCTGAGTCATCTGCTGCACCTCAACAGGCCACCAAATCGGCTCCCGTGCCCCCTGCATTAAAGGACTTACAGTGGGATGGTGCCCACTCATCTCCCGTGAAGACCCCCTATAGTAGAAAGCAAGTCAAGGGCAAAGCAAAGCAGATCACGAAGAAATTGGACTATCCGATTGCCCCACTGGCCGGAGTATACCTGCTAGAAGAGCCTTTTGTAACAGGAGAGCGCATGAAGAACCTTTCTATAGCTTGCATTATATTGCAGAATTGGTGCATGGAACAAGCTAAAAAGCCCGTGCAAGACCGCATAACGAGTATCTCGGTCAGCTTCAAGCCTAAGCATCTATTCAACGAGTCATCGGGGGGATTCTTCACAGCCGACTTCAAGGACCTGTTTGACGTCTTCAACCTCGACACCCTCGACGCTGTGCTCTTGAGATGCTGGACATTGTAAGTGTGTGCAATCACAGTCTATATTTGTGTAATACCGATAAATGTCATATATATATATATAACTCAATGCTTTCGTATATTTAGATACATGATCCGTGAAGCGAGACAGAACAAACAACCGGTGGGTTTCCTAGACCCACATATAGTCTCCAAGCAAACAATGGACAAAGATTTAGTATTTGTCGATAAATACGTCGGAGAGGCCTTGGCGGCTCAAAAAGATAAAGAGTTCATACTTTTACCCCACAACCCAGGGTAAGTGCTACTTTGATTTGCAGTATGCTCGCAACTCTGTTGTGTTAATTGACCATTGTAAGATCGAGGATGCCGACTAGAGGGGGGTGAATAGGTGGCTTTAAAAATTGCTTCTATAATTGGTTACAATCTCGCCTATTTATCCCTATGTCAAAACCTAAACAAAAATCAATGCGGAAGCGATAAACTAAGGTTTTGACAATTGAGCCTAAGTCAACTAGACTCACTAAATGCACTAGCTAATTATGTCTTTAACAAGAATATACAATCCTAAAGACAATCAAGCAATTTAATTCTGGGAATATAAATTGCAACAATGTAAATAGAGAATGCAATCAAACACAAAAGACACATTGATGTTTTACTGTGGTGTTCGGAGACTTGCCGGTCTCCCCTAGTCCATGTTGAGGCAAGCCCAAACCACTTTGGACCGGCTCCATGAATTGAGCACCCGCCTCGATTCCACTAGTGGTAGCCCTTTCCCCCTTCGGGTAGGCGAGCTTCGACCTTCACAACTTTGCCGAGCCTTCTCACAACCTCCTTGAGAAGATCACCGTGCACGACGCCTCCACACGTCGTCTAGGTATCGGCAAACACCAAGAGTAATAAGTCAAGCCCTCTAGCTTGAGCTCCACCGAGTACAACACATGTACAATGGTGATCACCGAGTGCAACACATTCACAAGGCTCTCCTCAAGTGCAACACATACAGAAGAGGCTCTCAATCCTCTCCTAATTGCAACACATGCAATTAGAGTTCACTCTTAGCTCAAGAACCAAATTTGGGAATGCAACACATGCACAAGACCACACACATGCTCAACAAGGCCTACAACATCCAAATACCAACCTCAAGGCTCCTTATGTAGCCTCCACAAGAAAAACTAGCCGTTGGGGGCAAAATGGGCAAAAATGCCCAGTAAGCCCGGTCATACCGCCCTAGGGCTAGTATGACCGGCCTCTGGTCCAACGGCTAGTAAAAACTAGCCGTTACTCAGAAAAGCCAGTCATACTAGAGGGGGGTCCGGTCATACCGGACCCCAAAAGTTGCCCTTCCGCCAAAATAACTCTCCTCTAGAATTTTCAAGCTGAAATGCTCTCGGTCATACCGCCCCCTCTGCCACCAAAACCCTCATAACTTTTCACTCCGAACTCTGATTTAGGTGATTTTGATTCTATACGAAGCTTATCACGAGGGCTACAATATCCACTCATTTTCAAGATTTAAGAAATCATAGATATTTTTAAATATCACCAAAACAAAACTCTAATGTAGTCATTCAAGTCTAAAATCTGATTTTTCGAAATCCCTCACATAGACTTGATCAAATAGCATGACTACAAGCTAGCAAGAGTCAATAAGATCAAATATTGAGCCATGTGATGATCTAATCATGATCAAAGCAATTTTGCAAAGCACATTTGCAAAATCTAATCACATGCTCCAATGTCAAATGCATGAACACCAATATTTTACAAAACACATTAGCAAATATAAATCTTGCAAACAAGAGCAATCAAAATTATATCTTTGAGCCATGTGATGATCAACACATGATCAAATCAATTTGCAAACATATTTGCAAACCCTATTCACATGCTCCAAAATGAGATTCAATTAAACCATATTTTGTAAAAACTCATTTTGCAAACACAAAGCATAAACCTATATTAGCCTTTGTGATGATCAACACATGTTCAAGTCACAAGTTAAGACTCCGATGCATGAGCTCTCTATTTGCAACATATGCAAATATCTAACTCTATACAAACAACTACTTAAACCAACTTGTAAGCTATCTCCCTTTTTGCAACACATGCAAATCCGTAACTCTATACAAAAACCAAATCAAGATTCAATAAGAAGCAAGCATGAGCTCCCTTATTTGGAACACATGCAAATACTTAGCTCATGCAAAAATCAAATAAGAGAGTGAGCTAGAGTGAACCGGATTGAGTTTATCAACACATGATGATGCTCAAGCTATAAGAGTCGACCCCTCTTAATAGTACGGTAACCTATACTAGCAACCCGGTCTCACATCCAAACATCAAGATCGGTAAAAGATTAGGAACACATCCTTAGCCCTAGCTAGTTATACCTTTGCCTCTAGCACATCCACTTGGAGTTTTTATGATTTCCATCATCTTCTCTCCAAGTTGGTTCCTTTCTTCTTGTTCATCAACCATGATGAACTTTCTCTAACTTCACTTCACTTCGGGATTCATCCTTGAAGCTTATCAACACATGATAACTTATTCTTCCCAATTCTTCATTTTCTTGGACTCAACCTACTTCACAACTCATAGAAGATTGTTAGTCCAACAAACACGGTTTCCTCAATCATCAATTGCACTCCATTAACACATAATGGATGCCCCTATTGATCAATTGAGCACAACCCTAATCAATTTGAATGATTTATAGGTGTCTTGAGTATTTTGATGCAACTAATGCTTCATTATACTCAAGAACTTTCCGCCTGTCCTTAACCAATGAAGAAACACCATCAACACATAATGAAGTGTTCTTTGATTGATTCAAAGACAACCGAACTCAATTTAAATTCATTTAAATTGACATGAGTATATATTAACTACACAAGTTTCATATACTCATTTTGATGGAAATTAATGATCTGAATATATTTGAGTGATGGAAAGGAATCAATACCTTTGAGTCCATCAACTATAGAATAAACTCCATTAAATATATGCATATAAATAATTGAACTTTGGAATCAATATGCACATAATTAATCTTGGATAGCATTTGAGTTTATCCTATATTAACATGAGTACACTACAACTATACAAGTTGAATGTACTCAAGGGATTGTTTCAAAGTAATGATCCTTGATATAGAAGGATGAATTAGATCAATACTATTGAAACATCAAGGTAAAGTATGAACTCCCCCTAAATGTGTGCATTCATGTACATATGAAATTGAAAACATTATGCACATCTTAAGATTGAGACTACGGTGAAGTTCATCCTTTAACTTGAATCCAAGAAATGCATCTAAAAATAATAATGTTGTATTGGATGCATACTTTTGGGATTTCAATTTTTCAATGAGATGAGACTAATCAAAGATATACTCAATAAAAGAGTTAGTCTTATATTTAGATTTATTAATAAAATCATAACATATTTGACATCAAAGAATGCAACAATATATATACTATGTGTTATTGAATGCATACCTTTGATAATTTCATCATTTCATCCAAAAGAGATTAATAATAGTTAAGATCAACAAAAGAGTTAGTCTCATAAAAGGATTGTCAATAATTAACAAATGAGACTAATCAATATTATGATTATCAAAAGAGTTAGTCTCAATATTAGATTTGTCATTAACACCAAAACAAAACTAATGGAGTTTGAACTTTCAACCATACCGACATACCTGTGTAGGTTTCACTGGGTTCTTATTGTAATTCATTCATCCACGAATCGGGTTATTTACCTTGATTCCTTACAGAGTGACAGCCACGACTTAAAACCTATCGCAAAATTACTCACCAGGTAATTAATCACGTTTCCTCCAAAGATAACATGGTCATGTAGGTTGTTCAACATGTATGTTTCTCCTGGAATAGCTGAGGCTAACCTTTTGCAATCACGTAGGGCATTCAAAGTGTACAAAGCTTATGGAGGGCCTTCTGGCAAGGACAGGGCGAAGCTGAATCACGATTTTAAGTTTCTGGTATCCGCTATACACAATAATCCTATATAAACTATGTAATAATGATTCTGGAACTAACCAAATCTATATTTGCAGTGCCACCAGCAGGGAAAGGGAAATAACCGTTGTGGATTTTACGTTTGCCACAACATGGCTAAGAAAATGCCCAATCAGGTAACAACTGCATTGGAAGAGGCCGATCTGGAGTGAATTCGAGGACAACTTTATGCCTTCTTGCTCAGTCAAGTCTTAAATGAAAAAGGCAAGTTCCACGCTGCCTTATAACTTCAGGAGTTGTATTTTTTCTGAATTACCATTTGGGTTAATTGTCAAACTTGTGCTGTGGATTTGTGAATTGTAGTTGTGCATTCAATTAATTGGTTAATGGTATTGAGTTCCATTTGGTTAATATATCCGAGTTCATTTCTAAAAGAGATGTGCCATGCAATATTAATCTATACGTAATCTGCTTCGCGCTGTGATGTAATCTGAGTTGATTGCTGAAATAGATGTAATGCTTGTAATTTGAAATGGTTGTAATGTGAGTTTAGTTATTCTGTAATCTATTTTTTTCAGAGGGTATGGCTAGCATTTCCTGACACTAGCTAATAAATAGAAAAATGGTTGTCTGTTAGAAGTCTTATCACAGACGGTTTTTAATTAAAAATGATCTGTGATGTAATGATGTAACAGACGGTTTCAAACCAAAACTGTCTGTGATATCATAACAAAAAAACTGTCTGTGATGTTATGATATCACAGACGGTTTTACTTTGAAACCGTCTGTGATATCTTCTATCACAGACGGTTTTTAAACCGTCTGTGATATGCCGTAACATCACTAACACATGGTTACAGACAGTTCAGGAAATCATCTGTGATGACGGTTCTAAACCGTCTGTGATAAGCCTTTCTGTAGTAGTGTATAAGGGGAGTTCTCGCTTAGGTCAAATTAAGGACTAAATGTAGTGTAGTATAATTCAAGATATACAATGTAACCACAAATGCTATTATGGGGTGGCCTTAGCTTATTAATTAAATTGCTTGGGACTAGCTTTGCAAATTGGAAGGCTAGAGTAGTACAGGCATTCTAGCTAGGTTTGCTCGTAGGGATGTCCAAACAAAGGTGTGGGGAAAACATATGCCAATACAATAGTGCATACCTTGCTATGGGGAAAGGATGAAATGGGGTGTATAACCATCATTAGTACTGTGTGTGGGTCTGGATTGCCGTGCTATAGTAAGGTTCAAACATCAATGGACTGGTGCAATGTTAGGTTAAGGTGATGTAACGGCTTTTGTCATGATCTCTCGGACATACATCAAAGGAAGTATAAAAATAGTGGCAAAAAGAGTTATTCATGTCTTGTGGGTATTGATATGCGCCTGACAAAGTGTAAAACTATTTTAAAAAAATTGTTCGCGTGGTTACAAGAGACTTGGTGCAGTCACTCTAATTAGAATTTATGTTTTTATAAAAAAGTGTTGAATTGGATTCCTGTGCAGGAGCTTAGCAGACGGGACGTGGTGAGGCGTGGGTTGGAAGAGGCGTGCATGGCCTGGTGCACAAGCCGTCATGGCAGCAGTTGTGCGGGTTGCGAACGGCGGCGCAAAGCTGACGCGGTCTGGGCACGAACTAGCAAAAGGAGAGACTGACGTGCGGGCCCATCACATCAGAGAGAGGAAGCAAAGAGACATGCTACGAGGGGAATGTGTGTCTTTGGCCAAAATACACCTTCCCGCTGGCAAAGACGGGTTTCAAGCCGACCAGTTTCCATTTTCGAGTTTAAAATGATTTTTTAAATAGGCTTTTAATTGTAGCTCAACAACTCTGGAATTTTTAGAAATACTAAGCTAATTCAAAATTTTACAAAACTTTTTGTGGGTGTTCTTTCGATCACACTGATTTTTTTGTGAAATTCCCAGCATTTTAACGGCCATATGTTTTTCTTATAAAGTCTTTTAGTGC
Organism: Otatea glauca; assembly: GCA_036346275.1. Classification (NCBI taxonomy): domain Eukaryota; kingdom Viridiplantae; phylum Streptophyta; class Magnoliopsida; order Poales; family Poaceae; genus Otatea; species Otatea glauca. The sequence continues at coordinate 6,786,117 of CM070712.1, forward strand.
CTCAGTTTTAATGGTAAGTGTAGTATTAGATTGTTTTTAAAAAATATCAACTTAGCATTAAAATTCATGAAACGTTTTGGAGAGGCTCTCCAGACTATGTAAAACCTAAATAAAATACGTCTATACTTTGTGCTATTTCGAATTTAAGTTGTAAAAATTAGAAACAGTAACATGGAAATGAAATGGTATTTTCTTTAAATACAAAAAATTCCAAAAAAAGCTAGAAAATTCTGAAAATTAATAATGAACACAAAAAATAACTTGGCAACTTAATATTTTAATACAGGGTACAATTAGGGATGTTACATGGGACAGCTAAATTTGCCCACAGGGCATTATTTTTTTTCCAAATCCCAGCCAAAGTATTTTAGCATGAATATCAAAGCAACAAGGGAGGGTGGAGATAGTTGCTGCACCTGAACATGGGTTCAAATGGAATTTCCGTTATTAACTAAACAATAAACATAAACATACAAAAATTGAACAAGCAAACTGTTCAAACTTTAATGTTATGAATTATTTTTATTTTTTATTTTTCGAGATTGTTTACAATGTTGTATTGCAAGGACATCATGAAAATTGGATGAAAAAATATGATATCTATATAAATACAAACAATTGGTGACACTACTACAAAATTGTACATCAGAATCGGTTCTTTTTTGTCATTACAGTCGGTTCAAGTGGCGATACCAAGTCTTTAGGTAGTGATGAGGTGAAGCTATTACAGTCGATTTTGGACTGATTGTGATAAAGCCTCATTAGAATCGGTTCTTAGGTGAAACCGATTCTGATGATCACATTATCACAATCAGTTCTTTCGAAGAACCGATTCTGATAAACGGTCATCAGAATCGGTTCTTTTAAGGAAGCGATTGTGATGACCCCATCATTAGAATCGGTTCTTGTGTGGAACCGATTCTGATGATGTGGTTATCAGAATCAGTTCCACACAAAAACCGATTCTAATGAGGGAGTCATCACAATCGCTTCCTTCAAAAACTGATTCTAATGATGGCTTATCACAATCGCTTTCTTCCAAGAACCGATTGTAATGGTATGGTTATCACAATCGCTTCCGTTAAAGAACCGATTCTACTGATGTGATCATCACAATCGCTTCCGTAAAAGAACCGATTCTACTGATGTGGTCATCACAATCGCTTGCTTAAAAGAACCGATTCTGATGAGAAGTCATCAGAATCTATTCCACATAAGAACTGATTCTATTGATAGGGTCATCACAATCGCTTTCTTCGAAAAACCGATTCTGATGAGACGTTATCAGAATCATATATATAAGAACCGATTCCAATTATGTGGTTATCAGAATCGATTCCACATAAGAACCGATTATGATGACCCTCATGGGGGTGTGCCAATTTTGCATATTATCCAAAATAGCACATATGAACAATATGCATATATCACATTCACAATACAGAACTCAGAATGCACATATCACATATCACATTCACAGAACACGAACACTTAAATTACAATACATATAGCCAATTCGTTCTCAATATACAAACACAAACATGCTTAACAATCAGTACACGTGCATATATATCACATTGACATATACAATTAATATTGTTTCCATATGGACTAGTAGGACGCTTCAGGATCTCTAAACCTGCTGTCCTCCGATATAACTTCTAACCAGTACCACTAGCATCAGTGGTCTCGTAAATTGTTTAGTGCTTAGCTGTCTAAGCTCTTCTGGGGGATATTGATCTTCTACAAAATAGAAATGAGTGCACGAATTTAAGTTTCAAAATTTGTATGTGAAAGGCTAAGTATGCATGTACATATACCTTATGAAAAATGTGTGAGCCGCCGATCACAACCAACATGTGTTGCATGACATAGAAGCCGCATAGGTCATCGCTGCCCTGTTGATGACACTGTGAAGAGAGAAAAAGAAATTAACATACGAAGATTAGATGTCAGAAAAAATTAATCGTATATATGCTAGGCACTTGTACCTTGAATCGCTTGTACTCCAGCGTCTTGCCCTTTTTGTCATCGTGTGACCCTCCTTCATCGACATAGTCTGAGAAACCCCTACATATATTGGAGAGATGCCATTGAGTAAAAAATAAACATAGTTAAATTCAGAAAGTGTTAGGTTACGGTAATATACTTACTTCTACAAAGGACACTTGATTGCGTAGGCCATCGGTCTCTTCTCGATCGAGTTAAAAATGTAGACTGTGTTTTCACTCAGAACAAGGACGAGTAGAACCCAATGGTTGCTTATTAAATGAAATGTAGTGCAAGGAAATAAGTTCGCATACGATTTAAGTACGTACAAGTAATTGAAGGGTTTGTACTACTTACTTCTCGTGGTACGGTATTACAACGAAGTCCTTCTTCGACTCAGTATACAATGCCTCCTTGACGTAGCCAGCAACGAACACCGGATGAAGCTTAGCCGTGGTCGCAGACACAAGCTCAGGGTCGACGAACACAACTTGGTTTTGATTCGTCACGGCTCGCTGTCTCTTTGCCCTGCAACTCGTGTTGAATATTAGAAAACATAATGCGAAATCCTATAAAAGTCGCCAACTCATGCTGTATGGTGCGATACTCACAACGTCCAGGATCGTAAAGTAGAAATATCGACGACTATCAATTGGTACACATGGAACAGATCCTCAAAACTGATAGGGAATATCCCATTCTCATCACGGTGGAGATGTACCCTTTTATACATCACATTGAAGTCGACTCGACGCTCTTCCTCATTCACCTTATCAATGTACCATCCATGGAGCATGTGAGTCCACCTGCCTAGATCATTTAGTTCTCTGGATGCAATCAGGGGCTTTCCATGTATGTAGGCCTTCAAATCATAAGGGATGGTTGTGGCCTATGCTGACTTTCCTTTCTGGGCCGAAGGAGTCTTCGAGGTCTGGGAAATGGGCTTTTCAGGTACCTCAAGGGGCGTTGTGGCCTCTGTCAGCTTTGCCTTCTTGGCGAAAGGAGTCTCAAAGGCCTCCTGTGGTTCTGTGGGTGTCGTGCTTATCCTTATACACGTCAGCTCTGCACTCTGTGTAGGACTCATCATGGTGGTGGGAGCAGAAGCAGGAGCAAGGAAGGTACAGTAGGAACCTACGAAGCACACACATATTTAACTTATTACAGCACTACTAGAATAGTAGAGAAGACGCGGGGGATTTTTACCTTGACCAGTACGACACCCGTCGTGAGCCACTTGATAAATGACATGCGTGCTTGCCCGAGAGTGCTGATATCTTCATTGGGGGGGGGACTCGAGCACATGTGATAAGAAGTCTTCGTGGACGTAGTCCACCTGCATCCTCATGTAGCCCTTCCCCAAAGGATGACCATGCAAAGTGTCGGTCTCCTTGCATGGAACTGTAACCCCGCGTGCAACCTCGATAGGAAATCCGTCCTCCGTCAGGGTGGTGAGTTGGCACTTAGCAGGCGCCTGCAAGATGTGCGCAACTTGAGGAAAAACATTGTGGGAGTTACACTTGTAGCTTGAAGTCAGGAAAAATTAATTATTACCTTCAGCTGGGGACCGGTCTTATCATTTTTGGAGCCGCATCTGTTGGGTCGGGGTATAGGCTTCTCTACAAGAGGCGAGGGCATCTGGCTCTGACTCTGGGAGATCATCGCCATCATCTCGGTCCTCAGGCGCTCCTCACGTGCCATCATCTCCTCCCTCATCTCCTGCTTGATCTCCTCCCTCAGCTGCTCCCTGAGCATATCCTTGAGGCGCTCCTCACGTGCCTCCCATGATCTTGATGTGGCACTCGCAGTGTCATCTTGGAAGTAGGACTTCTTCGTGTGCCCCGCCCCTACGGCAAGCACCCGACCCTTATAGTCGGGCTTTCCGATCGCAGACGACAGGATGTCTTTCGACCCTTGGCTCTGAAAGGTCCCCTGCTCTTTCTGCTGGCTTACCTCCTCCTGCAATAAGCGAGTACGAATTAGATCTGAAATACAACAAGTTGGGTCAACTGTAATATACTAAGTTAGATGTCTTACGATGGTCGAGACGACATGCGCTGTAGAGGGGTTTGCAACTATAAGCTGCCCGTCGGTGGTTTTCTTTGTCCTCGCTAATACCCAGTTGCGTGCCCGTTCCTCACATATGTGGGAGTAAAGCATCGTTGTCCCAGAGTTCGCGCACTCCTCAGCTAGTCGCGCCCACTCTGCCTTCTTCCCCTCATAGCCGCCTGTACCGAGGTGGTGCAGGTGCGTGTTATGCCTCTGGATAGCAGTGTTCCTCTCTCTCAGCTGCTCTGCCTCGGGCATACCCTTCGCCATCGTGAACTCCTCCCAAACATCTGGAGTCACGAACGGATACCTCTCGAATGGTGTACAACCTTTCAACACGTACTCGCTTTGCATGAGGACCCTGAAGTGCCTCAAGACCACACCCATCCTCTTCAAGGCGTACCGCCTCGCGTTGCATTCATCTTCCTCCTCTATAATCCATTTGCCATTAACCTCGTCCCACAGCCAATTCTTCTGCTCGGCGCTGACTTCCTTTCTCCACTCCTTAACTGTTATGGGCACTCTCTCCCTCACTAATTGGCCAAAAAATGACTGATATCATCCCATGTATTTGGGAGGACCTGTGCAAACCCCTATGGAATTGAAGTGGAGAACCTGCGGTATTCTACCTGTGGCCCCTTTGTTCGGTCCTCGGGTCTTCCTCACCTTACTTGCCCCATGAACATTTGGATCTTGGCTCGGCTCAACATTTGGAACTTGGCTTGACCCCTCAGCAGCACCTTCTGCTCTATCTGGCGATGAGCCGATACTCTCTAATTGCGACATTTCGAATATGTGTATATTTGACATGGTAAAGTAACATAAAAGATTCATAGATGATGTTAAAGAAAAGTATATGTGCTGAACAACTAAGCATGTACCAACGATGACTCCTAATCTCTAAATAGGTTAGGTCCTAATCCCATTCGAGGATATGTGGTTCGGATAAGTTCCTAAGCCGTTGTACAACTCCAGAGAAAATTTCAGCAGCATCTCCCCGTTGTTCTCCAGATACACGTCTCGACAACATGTCAAGAGGGGTGTGTATCAAGAGAAAACCAGGGAGATGCTGCCAAAATTTACTCTGGAGTTGTACAACGGCTCAGGAATTTGTTCAAACCATATATCCTCGAACTGTCAAAAAAACGTGGACAATTCGAGAATGCTTGCTTATAAATATGCTAGAAGGAGACTTAGGTTACACAGCCTAAACTCTAACATTGCTCACAGTAAAAAGTTAAAGTAGATATGCTCGAAAAAAATAGTACTGTGAATGTGCACACTATTAAAGAATATGCCTTGAAGTAACTCAACAACTCAACATGAAGCTTGGAAGATGATTTCTATCATTTGGTATTGAGTGATATATTGTAGGCTTGTATAACTTAGTTGAAGTCACCCCATCTGCATCGTCTTCCCAAGTCATCAGCAAACTATAAAAATTCTATGTTTCCTGAGGTTTTCAGTGTAGTGAAATGCCATCGCTATAGAACTTTAACTATTCCCATGTCTTGTAGCAAAATAAAGAGCTCTTGAACTTCATATATGATAATCAATACTAACCCCATCAGGTGGAAAAACTTGCAGAAATATAATCTATTTGTCTCCCAGATTGGTTGTGCAGCGTTCGGTGTATTAGCTCTTTCATTAATTGTTTCTGGCCCAAATATATGCATACATGGTATTTAAACTGTGTTGTACTGACCAATCAATGCATACATGGTATTTAAACATGCTGACCAATCAATGCATTCAGTGTTACTGCCTATGATCCCCCCTCAAGCAAATTGACCAATCAAACACAATCCATTGAGCCATGCGAAGCTCACTAAGCACCACAAGGCAGAAAAAAAGAGCTGTGTATACTCATATCTTGTGTATACTCACCTAGGTGGGCGACGATGTCGACGAGCACCGAGCTGGACTCCTCGCGAGGGAGGTCGACGGTGGCTCAGGGTGGCGCGGGGGAGGATGGCGATGGCTCAAGGTGGCGCTGTCAAGCTCTAGCAGACTGCTACAATAACAAAACACACATACAATATTAATTTCTGAAAGTATCACCATTGTAACAGCATGCAAAACCAGGATACCAGAACCAAAAAGCTGGCAAACCTGGTTGGGTATTCCGACCCAAAATAACACAGGAAAATACAACCGTTACACAGTTAGCACTAAACTGATAAATTATATCCCTAGTAATCTACCAAGTGAACTACATTCAATTGGTGTTTTCGGACTAAAATAAATCAATCATCAAATAAAGCAAAGGTTGTCCATCGAGAGATGTTGGGGAAAGAATACAAGCAGTCCTAGCTTCACAGACGCAATAGGATCACAGCACGCATCAGCTTGGCTACAATGGAAGAGACTGAAGCGCAGGAGCATGGTTGTCAGTATAGCAAATTAGCATTATCAATATGAACCTTGTCCATCTCAAAAAATGTTTTAAGAGGATGGCTATCAATTGGTCTGCCATATTAATTAAATAGGATCTAGAAAGCACAAATATGAAATATGCACAAGTGGGAAAGCATATTCAAGGTGGACTAATGAAAGATAAAAACAAATGGAATCTGCACCATGGAATAATTTGGAGTAAACCAAATGAGCTGTAGGTGACACTAACTGCATATATATGAAATCTAGAACTGGAAGTACTGGAATATGACAGATTTGCTTCAAACAATGTAGCTATCTCAATGAAGTAGAGGCAGAAAGTGGGAACAGATAGCATAATTGCCCCCCTAAAGCGATTGAGAACCAAATTCTCGCAAAATAAAAACACTGACCTAACCGAGGCCACATATTACAGGAGACATGGTATCTCAGCTGAAGACATTTCTAGGCCCTAAATGAAGACGACTCAAGGTGGCGTGGGGGAGGACGGCTGCAACGCTGTGGGTGGCGCGGGGGAGGACGGCTGCGGCGCTGTGGGTGGCGCGGGGGAGGACGGCAACGACTCAGGGTGGCGCGGGGGAGGACGGCGGCGACACTGTGGGTGGTGCAAGGGAGGACGACGGCGGCTCAGGGTGCCACGGGGGAGGATGGCGACAGCTTAGGGTGGCGGGGGGAGGACGGCTGCGATGCTTAGGGTGGCGCAGGGGAGGACAGCAGCGGCGGCGTTGTGGATGGCGAGATGGAGGACGAGAGGACCACGCCGAGGGATGGGAGTGGACCACGCCATTGGGGAGGAGGCTGGTGGGGAAGGCGCTGGGTGGGGAGGGCGACTGGGATTGAAGAGCTGGGGGGATGAAGCTGGAGGGCAGCTGGAAGTTTTGGGATATACGCACGGTGCTTAGCGATTAGATTGTCCAAGAAATTATCACCGTTGGTTTTACAAGCAAACCGACATTGATATGTATCATCTCTATCACTTTTCTCTACTACTTCTAATTACGAGTTGGTGGCGGTCCGTTCTCCTCTAGAGTACCTGGTTCGTTGGATCTGACGTGAACGGCTGAGATAGAAGAGGATTTAACCCGATAGTCCCACCCCTTCCTATGATCTTTTCACACGCTCACGCAACCCGAACCACTCCAGTCATAATATCTTTCATCTCAAACCATTTTGACCCCGCAGCACCTCTCCCTCCCTCGGTCCGGCGCGCTCAGCTTTCCCTCTCAAATCTCTTCAGAGGAACAAGCATTTCCTATTATTAAAACATAACTAAAGTTAGTGCTCTTTGTAAATAATTTTTTGTCATAAATTGAGTTTCTGTTGCAACGCACGGGCACCATGACTAGTTCTCTAAAAACCAACACTGATATATTTTATCACTATCGCTTTTTCTTAACAAAACTGACACTGATATATTCACATCTCTATCATTTTTCTCCAAAACTGACACTGATATATCATCAACTTTATCGTTTTCCAAAAAAAACCAACACTGATACATGATTATCTCTATCGTATTCTTCATAAAACCGACACTGATATATCCTCATCTCTATCGTTTTTCCAAAAAAAACCGACACTGATACATTATTATCTCTATCGTATTCTTCATAAAACCGACATTGATATATCCTCATCTCTATCGTTTTTCCAAAAAAACCGACACTGATACATGATTAGCTCTATCGCATTCTTCATAAAACCAACACTGATATGTCCTCATCTCTATCGTTTTTCCAAAAAAAACCGACACTGATACATGATTATCTCTATCGTATTCTTCATAAAACTGACACTGATAAATCATTATCTCTATCGGTTTTCGAGGAAAACCAACACAAATATAGTTCACTGCACTGTTGGCTTTCCAGAGAAACTATGAAGACTAAATTTTCAGAATTAGATCAAACAGTGAAAAGAACATAACTTTTGCAAATATAGTTAGAATTATTTGAAATTTTGCAGAAGCATACTTTGAGATACTATAAATATTTTCCAAATATAATTTTGCACAAAAGAGTTAGCATTGAAAAAATATACCAAAATTCAGTTCGTAGGCATGATTTTTGCTTAAAGAGTAGAAAAGTCAAATCTTTCTCAAATAAAGTCCAAGTTTTTTGAAAATTTCAAGAAATGACTTCATATAGCTTAGCCTTATTTCTGTGCCTCAGAATTATATAGATTGTATATCACATAGAGATGCACCATGTAATTGCTGGACAACAGCACATACAAGTATCAATAAAGCCACTTCCCCACTCATGAATAACTAGATGATCAGTATTCTTACACTTGGACGGCACATAGGCATGGAAAAGCAGAGTGCTTTCTCCCTGTTGCTCTAAGGAGAAAATGGAAATATGGTAGTAGTTTAATGTCTGTTGTATTTTAAGATCATTGCGTATTGTAAGGAATATTTATCACATGAACAAATGTATTTCTTAATCTTTCTCAGGTTTTATGAGGGTCTAGAAAGTGCTATAATTCCGAAACTAAAGTGACGTACAATACAAACATTTCAAATACATAGCAAGTGATACAATGACGCACTCCTTTCATTTACAATACAACCCTTCTTGATGATCTACACGCATGTAATTGGTCCCATGTGTGTCGTCGTCCCCGCTAAGACAGACCCCATCTGCAAACGGAGGTATTTCATCAAATTGGTCATATTCTTCTTCATCTACGACATTTTCAACTCCTACGGTCCGCCTCTTGCCTTGAAGAAAGACATGCAACCTCGGATTGGCTGGATCACGCACGTAGAAGACTGAATTCGCTTGCTTCGCAAGAATGAACGGGTCATCTTTGTAGGCGAGTCTACTAAGATATACAATAGTAAAACCTCTCTTGTCTACCTTCACTCCATGTGGAAGTCCCACTCACTTACATCGGAATAATGGAATTTTGGTATATTCCGTAATCGAGCTCCCAAATTTCTTCAATCATGTCGTAGTAGGAGTTCATTGCTGTTGAGGATCCTCCTTTCGAGTGATGTTCATCGGACAAAGTATCTATGCTTACACCACTATTTTGAATAGTACTCTTGACATCTTTACTTTTAGTGTAAAAGGTATACCCATTAATATCGTACCCCTGCCATGTTTGTACATTAAATCTAGGCCCGTCGCCAACCATTTGACATTCTCACTAACGGAGACCTCTGCCTTTTGTTTGAACCATGTGAGAAATCTACCGTTGTGCTCTCGCGTGATAGAAAGCTCATCCATATGTGGATTCTCTTTCCGTAATATCAACTTGTGCTGCTCGATGTACCCTGCAGCTTCTGCACTATGCTGCAAGACTGTCATATGTGCTTTGCAATACATATCAAACCGTAGCCTCATTAGTTTCGACCCAACAGTTCCCTTGCCAGCAAGTCTGCCCTCATGACGAGATACAGGAACACCGATTGCTTGTCTTTTTCCGAGATAGTCTACGCAGAACTCAATAACCTCTTCAGTCCCATAACCTTCAACAATACTACCCTCAGGCTTCGACCGATTCCTTACGAAGGACTTTAATATACCCATGTACCTCTCGAACGGATACATGTAATGTAGGAATGTGGGTCCACATATCTTAATCTCTCTGACAAGGTGAACAACAAGGTGGACCATTACGTCGAAGAACGACGGTGGGAAATGCATCTCAAGCTGACACAGAGTCTGCACCACCTCACACTGTAAGTTGTCTAGCACATCGGGGTCAATAACTTTGCAGGAGATCGCATTGAAGAAGTAACACAGCTTCGTGATTGCCAACCTGACATCCTCTAGCAGAATATTTCGGATTGCAACTGGGAGCATCTGGGTCATCAAGATAGGGCAGTCGTGGGACTTCATGCCCAACAACTTCAAATCATCCATGGACACAAGCTTCTTAATGTTTGCGGAGTAGCCAGATAGAACTTTAATACCTTGAAGACATTTGCAGAGATCTTCTTTCTCCTTCTTGGACAGGGTGTAGCATGCAGTGGGGATGTACGGACCTTTTCTATCCTCCTCTATCACTACAAGCCTAGGCCTGATTCCTATGTAGGCCATGTCACGACGAGCATTCACACCATCCTTGGTCTTCTCAGGTATGTTCAGTAGGATGCCAACCAAATTATCGCAGACATTCTTCTCAACATGCATGACATCAATACAATGCCGGACATCTAACTCCTTCTAGTACGGTAAGTCCCAAAATATTGACCTCTTCTTCCAAATGATCCTAGGACGAACAGATTTATGGCTCTTTCCGTACTGAACATCGATATCCTCTACACGTGAATATATTTGCCTTCCACTCATAGGCTACGGTGCCGAACAGACTTCCCTCTTCCCATCAAATTTGTTATCCATCTTACAGTATCGATGACTTCGAGGTAGAAACCTACGGTGACCCATATACACAGTTTTCTTGGAATTCGGCAGCCATAGACTCTCAGTCTCTTCTTCACAAATAGGACACGCTTTGGCTCCTTTCGTACTGTAACCTGCCAAATTACCAAGGGCCGGAAAATCATTTATGGTGCAAAATACCATAGCCTGTAGGGTGAAATGCTCTCTTTTGTACGCATCCCACACCACGACCCCCTTATTCCACAATTTTACTAAATCCTCGATCAGTGGTGCAAGGTACACATCAATATCATTTTCCGGCTGTTTGGGACCCGAGATTAGTAATGACATCATGATATACTTCCGCTTCATGCACAACCAAGGAGGGAGGTTGTAGACACACAACAGAACTGGCCAGGTGCTGTCACGACTGCTCATGTTACCAAATGGATTCATTCCGTCGGTACTCAACCCAAATCTTATGTTCCTCATTTCGGCACCAAACTCCTCATGTTTCCAATCGATGTTTCTCCATTGAGCTGAATCAGCAGGGTGTCTCAGCTTGCCATCTTCCTTTCAAGATTCATAATGCCAATTCAATAATTTTGCTTCTCTGGGATTTGCAAACAACCGCTCCAGACGGGGAATGATGGGCAAGTACCACAATACCTTGGCCGGTGCACCTTTAGTGTCCTCTTCACCGTCGTTGCCCTGACTCTTACGTTTCTTGTCGTTACGCTTCTCCTTTTGCTTGTACCGGGGCACACCGCAAACTGGACAAACGTGTAGCTCCTGATGTGCGTTACGGTACAAGATGCAATCATTCGAACATGCATGTACCCTTTCTATTTCCATTCCCATGGGACATAGTAGCTTCTTCGCTTCATAAATGCTTGTTGGCAACTCGTTTCCCTCTAGAAGCAGATCCGATAGAAGAACTAGAAGTGCATTGAAACTTGTATCTGTCCAAGGGTGTTTTTCCTTCAGTTCGAACAATGCAAGGACTGAACCCAACTTGGTGTATTCCGCTTTGCAACCTGCGAACAGTGGTTTCACATCGTCTTCCATCAAGCTTTTAAACTTTTCAAACTCTCTTTTCGTGTAATTACCCTCCACATCCCACAATATTTGCTCCAAATTATCCCCCTCAAACATATCAAGCTGCAACTCGTCATCCGGTTCCACCGTGTCTTCGTTGCATACCGAAAGGGTACTAGATGCCTCCCCGTGATGGATCCAACATGTGTAATTCCTTACGAAGCCACGTCGAATCAGGTGGTCGTCAATTTGAGCTGAGTTGTTAAATCTCCTCAGATTGGTGCAATCAATGCAAGGACAATATATGAAGTTTACACCCCTCCTCACCATGTCCTCTTCCGCAATTTTTTTGAACTCCTTAACACCCCTCTGAAATTCAGCACTCGCACGGCTTTTCTGATACATCCATTCCTCACGGTCCATTTGCAATTAAATTTCGCACAATAAATTAAGGAAAAACTGGAGCGACAACTAGCTAACTATTTTAAATATTGAGACATCATTTCAATTAATATTACCTTTGCAAAATAGAGGATAGGTTCCAAGATATATAAATATACTCCCGATCGATACCTAGCTTCTTCCCTAGTTTAGAGCTTCTAATTCCTAGATAGGAGACATAAATTTTTAAAATCAACAATGATATCAAATAATCTAATTATATAGCTAGTGTAGTAGCTTGCAAATCTTTTTACTACAACGAAACAAAACAAGGGTACCAATGATGATTCCTAATCTCTAAATAGGTTAGGTCCTAATCCCATTCGAGGAAATATGGTTTGGGAAAGTTCCTAAACTGTTGTACAAATCCGAAGAAAATTTCGACAGTATCTCCCCGCTGTTCTCCATATACACATCTCGACAATAGGTCAAGAGGGGTGTGCATATAGAGAACACCAGGGAGACGCTACAGAAAACTACTCTGAAGTTGTACAACACAGCTCAGGAACTTGCCCGAACCACATATCCTCGAACTGTTCAAAAAACGTGGACAATTCGAGACTACTCGCTTATAAATATGCCATTTCGTTTGACATATATATAAACAAGCATCCTCGAACGGGAGACGTAGGTTTCGCAGCCTAAACTCTAACATTTATCACATGATAGCGACAATAATTCCATATTAACACGAGAGCACTACAATAATTAAATAGATGTGTGCTTGTCAAATAAAGAGTGTGAAATCTAAAAGCACGTACACAATTCCAGTGCAACCTAAACTTTATTCATGACATATCGAAATTACCTTGTGCAAAATTGAAGGGGTTTAAAGAATTGCTCACATTTTGAAGAAAACCGCAAATGAGGGCAAAAAGAGGGGAATCTCCTCAAGATAGGGTTTCAAATTTGCCCTCTTAATTAATACCCACCCATGAGGACTTCAAATTTTCTCACCCAAGTATTGCTTCGAACCACACAATATGAGCTGTTTTCTCGAGTGGCAGCGGAGAAATCTCCTCTGGAGCAACAACAGAGAAGAGTTCAGCGTGAGTGGTATATATGACCTAGCGAGGCACATTAGAATCTGTTCTTTTCAAGAAGCGATAGTGATGTGCACGGTCATCACTATCGGTTCTTTTTATAGAAGCGATAGTGATGAGCACGTAGACACCAGAATCAGTTCTTTTTGAGAAGCGATAGTGATGTGCACGATCATCACTATCGGTTCTTTTTATAGAAGCGATAGTGATGAGCACGTGCACATTAGAATCGGTTCTTTTCGAGAAGCGATAGTGATGTGCACGATCATCACTATCGGTTTTTTTTATAGAAGCGATAGTGATGAGCACGTATACATCAGAATCGGTTCTCAACTAAAAAGCGATAGTGATGTGCACGGTCATCACTATCGGTTCTTTTTATAGAAGCGATAGTGATGATCATGTGCGCATCACTATCGCTTCTTTTCTTAGAACCGATAGTGATGTATATTCACATCACTATTGCTTCTATCAAAAGAGCCGATAGTAATGTGGAGGTGATAATCACCATCACTTTTTTGTTGGAACCGATAGTGATGACCGTGCACATCACTATCGCGTTTTAGTTGAGAACCGATTGTGATATGCCAGTGATACATCACAATCACTTATAATCTCAGAACCGATAGTGATTATTACTAACACCCCTCCGAAGTTATTTATTATAATCGTTTTTTCCTAAAAACTTAAGAACCGACACAGATAAAGCGAATAGTGATATGCCGTTCTGTAGTAGTGTGAGATTCAAGGCACATTCATTTTGAGGGCATAAAATTCCACAATAATAAAAAAGAAAAATAATAAAAATTTCCATATTAATCGAGAAAAGAGAAGGATCTACACCACTTATATTTTTGTAGAGGCATACTATAATTCTGTAAATTAATCATATATATTGATATTAGAGTTTAAAACAAATAAATTGTATTTTCAATAAAAGATATTAGGGTCATGTAACAAATTAAGATAATTGTATGGTAATATCTAGCTACACAGATATGCGGGTAATTCCGCTAGCTAGTTCCCGGAGAAATAAGAAGTGCTGCTCGGGGTTGGGATCGATGGTCGGGAAGTGGTGGCCTACATGTAGGAATTCCGTTTGTTCTGAGCTAATAAGCCTTGAGTACGTCTCGGAGATCTTGGTGTCAATGCATATACGTACAATCGTCCTGTACTTGGAGACATGGCACTTCAACGCTTCAAGGCTTTGTTTATTCCACTCCAAGCTGAAAATACATCATTTATTCACTATGCCTTTTTATTTACTCCTTCTAACTAGACTAGTATAGTGCCCTATCTTCCGGTTTCCTTTTCCCAGCATGTAATATATGGCCTTTTCCTTTTCTAGAACGTTTGTTTCCTTTTCCTTAATTCCAGGATATTTGTTTCCTTTTCCTTGAGATGATGCTAGAGGTGGGGGAGATCTTTTGTGGGTCACAGGGATGAGTTAGACACATTAAACAATGGTCATTGGATGTGGGTGAGTAAAGCTGAGGAAAGATCTGAGAGGTTAATTTTGATGGAGGCAAGTTTCTGAGGACGTTTCGCTGGGTGCATGAAGGTTGAACCATCTCTAGTGGCACTACCTTGAAAAAGGCCATCAGTGGCGGTTCATAACTGTCATCAGTAGCGGTTTTTGAACCGCCACAGATTTAGTGCCACTGATAATCGAGGATTATCAGTGGCGGTTCTAGAACCGCCACAAATAATACTATCTGTGGCGGTTTTTGGCTAGAACAGCCACTGATATTCAGGTATCAGTGGCGGTTCGAGCCAAAAACCGCCACTAATAATAGTCCTATCAGTGGCGGTTTTTTAATAGAACCGCCACTGATACTCAAATATCAGTAGCGGTTCTATCCCAAAAACCGCCACTGATACTTGGATGATTAGTGGCGGTTTTTGGCTCGAACTGCCACTGATAAAACTATCAGTGGCGGTTGTATATAAAACCGCCACTGATAGGACTATTATCGATGGCGTTTTTTGATAGAACATCGCGATATTACGTCGATAATGGTTTTTAGCTAAACCGCGCGATAATCCCACACACGAAAATAAAAATGGCATTTGTGGCTAGCCTCAGTGGCGCTAGCCATGCCGATTTATGTACATTGTTGTTTGATTGACATCACTAGTTCAAATGTAAGATTTATTAGCATAATCATTTTATAAAACTGTCACATACAAGAGAGATAAAACTGGATGTTGGGCATAGAAGACTTGGAGATAACACAAAATAGCTAAGATTCTATCTACTTACTAATCACTTGAAGGTTTTATACAACTCTTTGGCAACTTCAAGGCGAAAACCACTCAACTCTTCCATGTGCACATTTGCCAAAATGAAATCAACCCTTTGCTAAGAAAAGGAGATACTCGAAAAAGGTACTGATAGAAGTTCAATTTATAGAAAGAAACAATGAATAATCAATGACCAGCGGATGAAAATAATATATCTGTAGCATAAGGGGTCAAATTAAAACTAGCTTCCCAAATTTTTTAGGCAGCTACTGAGGTCTAAAAGAAAAGAAATCACCATCTTCATGTCAAAAAAAAGAACCAAAGCTAACTTTATGGGTGCTGGTAACAAACCAGCAAATGATCAACCCACTCTAAAAATAGAAGGTCTAGATATTTACAACATTAAGAAACTACTGTGATTGCAATTTACAACATTAAGAAACTACTGTGCTAGCAGTCAAAGTAATGCATTTGCTAACAGTTTTATAGCACATGTGCCCAATTGCATTCCTTTATATGATAGTTTTGACATATTACCATATATACACCTGCAAATAAGCTATTTATTAAGGTATGACAATGACTACTAATGGAACAAGTAGCCAACATAACCCAGACTACAGTCCAGATCATATGTGCTAACATGGAATGGTGTTGCTCATGATCTGGATTATCTGGTTCAGATTGACAGGGCAGGGATACTAGCACCTGACTTCTATCCAAGTTGATATTCTTAAAATGTCTGTGCATGTTATCACTCACTTCAATCAAAATTTCCTTTCTTAATGTTGTAAATTGCAATCACATGGTACATCCCTTCAATGTAGACTTGCCTTTTCCAAGCCACAGATGATGATTCAATTGTTTCACAGAAGACAATTTGGACTAATCAGGGGTAATAAATTATACTTTTACTTCAGCATAGAAATTAGATAGGAATATGTTTTTCCATAACATACCTCTGTGTGGAGTTTTGCCATAGGCATCCAATCCCCAGGACCACAGAGGTCAGATAATACTGTCGCAACAGATGACACGACTTCCTTCTCTTCTATTTGCAGGATGTGTTGGTTGTCCATCTCCCTGTCACCCCTTGATTTCATTTCTGATCTATTGTCTACACAAACAAAAGAAGCCACTTGAGGTCAGATCAAACAAATATCTCACCATGTGTGGTAAAAATAACAATTTTGGTATTTCAATGGACATAGCACCAAACAAACAGAATACGGTAGCAGTTTTCAAAATGGAAGATCCATAATTGCAAACAAGAACAAGGGATAGCAGACTTTACACCATACCATTTACTAATTTTAGTTCTTGATTTATACTGTTGTGCTATAGTGATAGGAGTAGCCTAGGTCATGCATTTAATTTATTGCTGGATAATCAGACTAAAAGAAATTTAGATGCAATTATATTTGCACATCGACACGCATGAAGATGTGTCCACTCGGATATAAAAGATATTGTTCTTACTGAATTGCTTTTCACACGAGATTTGCGATAGCATGTAGATAATGCCATATTCTTGTGCCATGCATGTAATCGCTGCATCATGGGTGTACCATGCATCATTCGAGTACGTCTTGGTTGGATCGATCCATGTACCATGCATGTAATCGCTGCATCATGGGTGTTAGACTTTTAACTTCGAGCGGTGACTAAGAGCTTCCCTACATCTTGTGCATGATTCTCAAGACATGGATTGTGGCAGGAATTGATGGCGCTTACCATAAAAGTTGAGTTCTGAGCATAGACCTTGCCAAATTTGCATGATGTTTATCTTCATCGATGACCATGACACTAAGCCCATCAAGAGTGCGTCCTACATTCTTGAGCCATGAGTTTCTCCATGCTAGAGTTATTACGGTTTTGAGATTTATTTTTGTGTGTGAAGCACTTGATCCTGATGAGCAATTATTTCTAAGAAGAAACCAGCATGATAAGCAAGAAAAGCATGATTCACTCAGAAAGTACATGCTACACTAGCACAACCACTAAGAAAAGAAGTGACATTGACGAAAGTACATGCTACACTCAGAAAGTATATTTAGAAGTGTCACTCGCATGTGTGTGTGTTCCTGAAGAAAACAAAAGTACATGCTACATTACCACAACCACTGACAAAATAAGTGACATTGGCAAAAGAAGGGGTTCCCATTTGAAAGGAACGAAGAGTTATTTACACTTTGTAATGAAACAGAATTGAAGTAAAAAAGCCTAAACTAGTGGAGGTAAACTAGAAGCCTACGGGTCTTCGGAGGTTGAAGACATGTGATTTGGGACAATAGTATGGATGACTGGATCGTTGTTGTCTTCGTCATAAAACTCGCCATTTTTGTTGATTATTTCCTTCATGATGAAGTAGGCGAGCTGGCCCTGAATGCCTTGGATTTCAGAAGGAAGCAGTCCTACCGTAGACAACTTGAGGCGCTGTAAGTATAAAAAAACAAAATTAAGAGAGAATATAGAAATTGAGTGGTGTGAATCAATGTGTCATGTCGGCATGGTGACCTCTACGTCATTGTCTTTTATTGTGCATGATAAGATTTCGCGCATGTCTTGGCACAGAAGTACCCACATAAATTTGTTCCTTTCTTTGCTTGTGACCTTTGCAAAAATCGAATGAACTAAGATGTCGTCGAAGGAGCTATTTACTATGAAATATGATATAAGAGTATTCCTTTCGTGCGTACCGGAAACTTCGTACGGATTGTAAGGGATTTGTGGTATGGGCGGTATCTCGAGCTCTTCTGACAATATCTTTTGAACGCCTCATTCACTAAATGTGTCATCTCTTCAAAGTCTTTTTTAGGTTTATCTAGTGGATCCATGATCAGCATCTTGCTCTTTTCTGGATGAATTATTATGAGAATCCAATGGAAGCTACATACACATGCATGATGCCAGTCATTAGTCCTTACATCAGAGTAAATAACGAAATAAACGAGTAATTTAACTAGCTAGTGAGCAACTTACTTAAAATTGTATGGCAAAAGTATAAACTCCTTGTCTTGTAGTTTAATCAAAACTTTATATACGTACTCCTCGACCTCCTTTGGTGCTCTTTTGATTTCATGTTGGTAAACCGTTCCCGGGTCGAGGAATCCCACTGGCCCCTTGGTTCTTCGTACTTCAATCATCTCGTATCTATATAACGAATTAGTTAGACATGAAATTTATCGGTATTACGTGAATGTAGGCCAAGATTAATATATTAGACACTTACGGTGACCAAACATCTCAAAAAGATATGTCGAGGCGTCGTGATAGAACAAGTTGTGCAAGTTATCGAATTCTATTAAGAAGTAGCCATGGCCCTCATGGTGAAAATGTTCCTCACGGAAAATTGCGGTGATCATCTTTGGGAGTACGTCTTGGTTGGATCGATCTAAGTACCATGCATGTAATCGCTGCATCATGGGTGTTAGACTTTTTAACTTGAGCGGTGACCAAGGGCTTCCTACCTCGAATTTCAATCTTTGTTGATCATCTTGGTCATCGACTTCGCCTTGCCCTTACTTTTTGTCGCACGACATCATACTCGGATCTGGCCTACCGATCTGGGTCTGACTTGTCTAATGTGCCAATTTTTGGGATCAGAGGTTGTAGGTTTGTCATTTGAAGTACCAGGTGTTATAGGTTTCTGCTTTGGAGTAATAACAGTGGCCATCTTGATGGGGTCCTTAATGCATTTCTTTTCTACCTCATTTTGCTTCTTCCCCATTTCACTCTCAGGTGCTGGTGACAGATGCGAGGATTGTACTACAGGAGAGGATGGCACTGCATGATCCAAGACGATGTCACGCTTGCGCCATTGGATGAATGAGTGGACGGCACTTCCTAGAGTAGTTATCTCATCATTGGCGGGTTTTTCCAGTCCGATCTCAGCAAACTGTGCAAATACCGTGTCCACTTGGACCTTTGCATAACCTGGCGCTATCGGGGTATTGTGCAGGACACCCCCTTCTTGGCACGGATAGACTACCCCTGTAGCAGCCTGTACAAATATGTTCATCACGGGCACGTTGAGTTGACAGGGTGTGGGGTCCTGTATGTCGTCCACAGGATAATGGTTGTTGTCCGCTTACGCCAATGGCGTGGACGCAAGCTAACTGCCGCGACGACTGTAGGATGGAGAAAACGCGTTGTGGGCTCGCGATCGACTCAAGGCTTGTTGTACTTGTCGTTCAACTTGTTCTTCAATGGTGCCTTGTATTTCGCAGAACCCTTTCCTTCATCATTTCCATTTCCTTCTCGGCCCGCTCATCTTTAGCTCTCTTCCGACTCTATAAGAGTCTCCGTGCTCGTGGAATCCACTCCTCCATGGAACCTTGACCCGACGCCTCGTGTCCGACTGTGGTGCTCTTTGTTTCCTAGGGCGGCTGTTAGCTCGTCTTTCTCCCTGTCTGGGTGAAAAGATCCTTGGGTGGACTGGGCGTGAAACTCATGAACTCGTTGCGTCATTGCTTCGTCTTCACTGCTCTTGAATGATAAACCCCCAGTAGACAACATATCTGCCCTCGCTAGCATGTAGTGCTTCACTCGGTCTAGTAGTCCGATCAAGGGACTTGTGCCAGCCAATTGGACCGCTTCTAATTCTTGCCTCTCCCATTGAGCAATTTTACCCGCGTACCCACTCGTGCCAAGTCTGTGGGGGTGAGTATTCCTTCTTGCGATGCTAATGTGGTCCTCACTGGACTTCCTTGCTGCTTCCGATTGCTTCATCGCCACAAACTCATCCCAATATGGCTCCAATCTTAGGTACTCTCCGATGGTTGACCGGTTTTACTTCACATAATTTGTGTTCAGCCTCGCCTTGAAGTTTCTCCACGCCGCATCCATGGTCATCAATACGTCACGACGCACAAGATCTTCGGCTCCTTCGGGGAATTCGAAGGTTTCTTTGAGCTCTGTCCACAGATCCTCTTTGGTGGCTCGGGGCACTTTATGCCAATCCGAATAGGTAATTGGCACTTTATCCCTTACGATGCACCCGTATGTTGACCTGTATTTGGCTGCTGATTTTCTCGGTGCAACAGGGGCCCCGATATCTAAGACCTCTAAGATGGTGTACGGCCTTGAGCTTCTTAGTTTTCCTCGTCCTCGGCGTCTTGCAACAGGAGCATCATCTGCAACAGCGGTGGAGGCCTCGGCACCTTCGGTGGTTGGGTGGAGGGTAAGGTACCTGCTTGGGCTCTCCTCCACTATAGGATCGGTTTCGGGCTCCATTAGAACTACAATTCGACCAGAAACATAATTTCCATCAATTACTACAGAATCATCTCACGGATTTCCCCAAGTGTTGGAAACACATGGAAACTATTTAAACACTGAATTATATATACCCACTAAAAGGGCACATCAACTGGCATATAAAATTTGTATAGTTAAAACAATGTAGAAACAACTATGCAGCTAAGGGCACTCATAAACGTTCTTTTTGCTTATTACTCTAGCCATATCAGACTGTCATGTGGACGGGGGGGGGAGCTTTTTATTTGTATGTGTAACAAGTGTCGTACTGCTGTGAACCACAGTTAGCAAAATGTAAATATACCAATTGTGTTAATTGCCTTGAATTCATTAAGAAGATAGCTCAAGTTAATTTGAATCACTTGCGTTAATTTGAATTCCCTTGAATTCATGTAAGAAGGTAGCTCAAGTTAATGTAAATATACCAATCATGTGCCTTATATTTTTTTAGTTGTGAATCAGTATATGATCTCGTCCCTACGATTGTGTTGTTGCAACAAGTGGAATTGACAATACTGAAGAAAGGTATATGATCCGATTTGTTTTGTTGAAGTACTTTAAATATTTGGTTCATGCGTTGATTGCAAAAATTCTTGGATATGGTTCAGGATCCAAAGAAACAGAGGTTAACCTTGAATTGTGAGATCGAAGCCACAAATGAAAAGGTGCCATGGATGCTTGAACACTGGTGAGGAGGCCGATTGAGTGCATCAAGTAGAGCCCAAATTTTCTTTGTACCCATGGGCCTTTATGTACAGAATGTTATGTAGTGTAGTTGTGTACATCTAATGGTTGGTAGAGTATCTAGAGTTGACATCCATCTGTACTAAATTCATGTTTATGTATGGAGGTGATAACAATGAGACGGAATTTGACATTCGTATTTATATATTTTTAGCAGTAGTCCCCAGTATGCAACTATATATCAAAACAACTCAATACAGGATATTAACAGAAGTCTTAAAAGGATAAAGCAACTCAATTATTAACAGAAGTCTTAAAAGGATTTTAATATGAAAACAACTCCTACAAGATATCTTGTGGGATTATCCGGTATGCAACTATATATTAATCATATATATTACACAACTACAAATTAATCAATTATCATATTTTTCTACTTCTCAATGGAAACACGATAGACAAATTCATTTATTTTACATTATATTTTGACATTTTCAGTGATGGGCACGACATCAAGCATACATTTCACCAATCTGTGATAGCTACTATTTGTGCACTTACGCTGGGGCGCGGCAAGGGCGCGGGCGGCGACCGTGGCGGCGAGGCTGGTCGCGGCGTCGTCGGGCGAGGCGTCGGCGGGCGACGTCGTCGGGAGGGCGGCGTCGTCGCGGGGCGGCGCGTCGCCGAGACGGCGTCGGCGCGGGCGCTGGGAGCGGCGTCGGCGGGGAAGGCGTCGAGCGCGGGAGTTTAAGGGTTTGGGCGCGGGAGAAGGGCGGGAGTTTAAGGGTTTATGGTGAGTTAGAAGCGGCGATATCTATTATTTATAGACAGGGCATTATCAGTGGCGGTTCGTACAAAGAACTGCCACTGATACAGTTATCTGTGGCGGTTCTTTATACGAACCACCACAGATAATTTATCAGTGGCGGTTCTTTGTACGAACCGCCACAGATACATATATTATTTGTAGCGGTTCTTTATACGAACCGCCACAGATAACTGTATCCACTGATAATATATTTTCTGTGGCGGTTCTTTATACGAACAGCCACAGATAATGTTATCAGTAGCGGTTCTTTTGAAGAACCGCCACTGATGTGCCTCTATACCCTGAAATTTGTTTACGAATCTTATCTGTTGTATTGTCGAATAGCAAATGAGTTGAAGACCTAGTTTTTGGTGCTGCGCAATTGCAGCGTTTTCTGATTTTGTCTAATACTTGTAAAGCAAATACATAAGCAGTTTACAGGAAAGAATCCGGACTCCTTTCACCTGACGGACTCAACAAACTCTCCAAACTTTCAACCGGATAGAACACTATTTTGTCATCCAAGCAAAACAAACAAGTACTCTTTGATTAATCAAACAATCATCAAAACTAGCAAAGTCCGAAACTGACTCAAAGACCAGAAAAACTAGCACATAGCTAGGAAACAAAACCGAAAACAGACTTTAAACTACCATGCACAAGATTATAGGTAGCTTCCTGAGTGGTTTCTTCCTCGAGCCTGATGTTGCCATCTACGAAAGGAGGCAACTCATCAAACTGGTTGTACTCTTCCTCATCCACGACATTCTCAACTTCGACGATCCTTCTTTTCCCCTGAAGAACTACATGGCGCTTCTTATCCACGGTCGATTACATAGAAGACTTGTGCTACTTGCTTCGCAAGTACGAATGGTTCATCTCTGTATCCGACATGTTCGATGTCCAAAGTAGTGAAGCCGTACTTGTCCACCTTGACACCCTTTGGGAGTTGTACCCAACAACACCGAAACATTGGGATCTTAAAAATACAGTAGTCGAGCTCCCAAATCTCTTCTATGAACCCATAGAAGCTACTCTTCTTACTGCCTGTGTTGTCATAGGCATCTATGCGAACACCACTATTTTGGTAAGTGCTTTTGCTATCCTGAGATCTCGTGTAAAAGGTATATCCATTTATGTCGTATCCTTGCCATGTCAAGATTGTACCTGATGGCCCTTTTGCCAGCCACCTCAACATGACACTCGTTTCTTTCCCAGTCATATGCTCTTTGAACCAATGATTGAACAAACGGTTATGCTCTTTTGTTACCCAAACCTCTGATCGTCCACGATTTTCCTCTCGTAGCTTATCCTTGTGCATGTCTATATACGAGGACACCTCAACTGACTGTTGCAAAACTGTGAAATGAGCTTTTTCGAATAATCCATGATCGTAAGAATTTGTTGATTTCCTTCCAATCGTCCCTTTCCCAGCCAGCCTACCCTCATGTCGAGATACAGGCACTCCTACCGGTTCCACCCCCTCCATGTAATCCACATAAAACTCGATAACCTCCTCGGTTGCATAACCTTCCACAATGCAACCCTCGTACGAGATCGATTGCGTACATACTTCTTCAGATACCCATGTACCTTTGAGCGGGTACATCGATGCGAGAATACGAGGCCACATACATTTATCTCATTCACAAGGTGAACAATGAGATGAACCATTATATCAAAAATGATGGAGAGAAATACATCTCTAGCGGCATAGTGTCTTGACCACATCATTCTGCGATTCTCGAAAGTCCGATGGGATCGATGACCTTACGTGAAATCGTGTTGAAGAGGAAACACAACCTCATGATTGCCTCTCGGACTTTTCGTGCAAAATACCTCTAATTGCAATAGGAAGCATTTGTGTCATCATCACATGACAATCATGAGACTTCATGCCGATTAACTTTAAATCTTTCATCGAGACCGGTTTCTTGATGCTTGCGAGTAACCGGACGGAACTTTCACACCATGCAAGCATTTGCAAAGTTCATTCTCTCTTTCTTGAAAGAGTGTAGCAAGTCGGGGAAGGTAAAGTCGCCCTTTCGGTGTCACGAGGATGTAGCTCACTCGATTTTCATATCTTCCGGTCCCTTCGTGCCTTGATCAGTCCTTAGTTTTGCTAGGAATGTTCAAAGAAAAGACCAATCAAGCTATTACATACATTTTTCTCACGTGCATGACGTCTATGCCGTGTCGAACTTCTAAGTCCTTCCAATAGGGCAAGTTCCAAAATATCGATCTCTTCTTCCATGTGGTCTTCTCAGTACGAGACCTCGATGTATTATTACTATCTCCCTTTCCAAGTACGACATTAATATCCTTAACCATATCATATACCTCTTCCCCACGACGAGGCCTTGGGGCTATACCATCCTCTTTTGTCCCGTCGAATTGTTTTTCATATTGCGGTAGGGGTGATTCTCGAAGGAACCTACGGTGATGCATGTACACGGTTTTCCTCGAGTTATTGAGCCACACACTAGCGGTTTCATCCATGCTTTGGGGCATGCTTTGGCCCCTTTTATAGTACGACCGGATAGGTTACCAAGGGCAGTGGAAATTATTGATGGTGCAAAACAACAATGCCCGTAGGATGAAGTACTCGCTTGTACTCATCCCATACCAGACACCTTCGTTCCACAAGATCACAAGATCTTCCACCAATGGTTGTAGGTATACATCAATATCATTGCCAGTTGTCTCAGCCCTTGGATAAGCGACATCATAATGTACTTTCGTTTCATACACAACCAAGGAGGAAGGTTGTAGATCAGAGAGTTACGGCCAAGTGCTATGAATACTACTCATGTTACCGAAAGGATTCATTCCATCCGTACTCAACCCAAACCTTACATTCCTCGGTTCATTCCGAAGTCCATCCTAAAGAGCCTATCGATGGTTCTCCTTTGGGTAGAATCGGCAGGTGTCTCGACTTTCCATCCTTTTACGCTCTTCCGAGTGCCATCGCATCGATTGGGCATGCTTTTGTTTCCAAATAAGCGCTTCAACCGAGGTATTACCGGTAAATACCACACCACTTTAGCGGAGCCTTTCTTCACCACGGTGCCCTCATTGTCATGGCCTTTACGCTTGTATCGCGATGATTTGCACACGGACATACATGCATGTCGTATATACTTTGCGATAGAGTATACAATCGCTTGGACATGCATGTATTCTTTCTACTTCCAATCCCAATGGACATACAACCTTCTTAGCTAAATAAGTGGTTATCGGCAATACGTTTCCATCTGGAAGCATGTCCGCTAAGAGTTGTAATAGCGCCGTGAAACTTTTATCGGACCAACCATTGCTTGCCTTCAATTTTAGAAGTGAAAGCACGGTGTGCAACTTTGTGTATTCCTCCTTGCAACCCGGGAACAAAGGTGTGTCCGAGTCGTCCAACAAACCCTTGAATTGATTAAACTCTCTCTGACTAGTGTAGTTCCCTTCTGCATCGCGCAACATCTGAGCAAGATTATTATCGTCATCAATGTCCAACCTATCCTCATCAGATCCATAACTGATGTCAGCTGCTATAATGCCTTCTCCATCATCCAATACATTATCATCTTCATGTATGTTTTCCTCTTCACCGTAACTTGTCCAACGTGTATAGCCAAGTACAAAACCTCTTCGAATCAAGTGCAAGTGGATGCGCTCTTTGTCTGAAAACATTTTCTCATTCTTGCAATCAATGCATGGACAATGTATGTACTCCGTCTTCTTATGCAACTTGTTCTCCTCAGCGGCTCTTAGTAAAGCAGATACCCTATCGATGTAATCTCGGCTGTAACGGTTCGCATTGTACATCCATCTCCGGTCCATCTAAAATTAATTAACATATAAAAATTGATTAAAAACTAATCTAATTACTTATCATCTAAATGAGCTAGATAATAAATTCATCATCTAAAAATGATGAGCATCCACCTACCAAATTAGCTAACATTTCATGTATATTAATATCCAATAACCTTAATTAAATAAATTTAATATATGTCCGCACTAATGGAACCAAATTAATAGTAATTAAAAAACTAATCTGAATACTTTTCCTGTAAAGAAGCTAGATAATAAATTCATCATCTAAAAATGATGAGCACCCACCTACCAAATTAACTAAAATTTCATTTATATTAATACCCAATAATCTTAATTAAATAAATTTATTATATGCAAGATGTATATGTCCGTACACTAATGGAACCAAATTAATAGTAATTAAAAAACTAATCTAATTACTTATCATCTAAAGGAGGTAGATAATAAATTCATATATATGCAAGATGTATATGTCCGTACACAAATAGAACCCAATTAATAGTAATTAAAAAACCAATCTAATTACTTATCATCTAAAGGAGCTAGATAATAAATTCATCATGTATCAAATTAACTTAAAATGCAATTAATATTAAATATATGCTTAATCATAATTCATCATCTATAAAAGGAACACAACATCATCTAATGAACCTAGCTAGGAAATAAATTCATCAACTACAAAATGGTAGCTAAATAAAAATAAACAAAATCTAAACTTTTCATCTCATCTACATATAAACCCTAATTAAACTTGGTTTAAAAATTAAATTGCAACAAGATTAACACAAATCAAGAGAGGAGAAAAATAACTCACCAAGGAACAACTAGAGGAAGTACAAGCACAAGAATTGGAGAAAACGAAATCAAATTTAGAAGTTTTGGTTTGCTCTCGGGAGGAAGAAGACCAGTCTTTGCATCGACCACCTATTT
This sequence comes from Otatea glauca, assembly GCA_036346275.1. NCBI lineage: Eukaryota > Viridiplantae > Streptophyta > Magnoliopsida > Poales > Poaceae > Otatea > Otatea glauca. Next base: position 6,813,158 of record CM070712.1, read on the forward strand.
ATAGGCAATATTATCGATGGCGGTTTTAAATAGAACCGCCATCGATAACATTATCTGTGGCGGTTCTATCCTCGAACCGCCATCGATAATTCATTATCGATGGCGGTTTGAGGATAGAACCGCCACGGATAATCAATAGAATCGATGGCGGTTGGAGGATAGCACCGCCACTAATAATTTAGTTATCGATGGCGGTTCTAGCCTCCAACCGCCATCGATAATGTATTTGTTATCGATGGCGGTTCTATCCTTGAACCGCCATCGATAATCGATATCGATGGCGGTTCGAGGATAGAACCGCCATCGATATTTTTCCCGCCATTTTTGAAATAGAACCGCCACTGATAATTATCTTTGTGGCGGTTCGAAAAAAACCGCCACAAATAGACCGTCACCTATTGCAGTTTTTGGCGTAGTGTGGGGTGTATTATTTGGGGTGGACGTAGAAAAGAATGGTTAGGTGCATTATAAAGGAGTATAGATATAAACGCGCAGGGATGAATGGACCTATGCATGCATGCACGTAAGGAATGAGGGATATATATATATATATATATTTTGGTGCTTTTTATTTTTATATTTATATATATATATATGAACTACGCTCAAGTTAGTACGGCTTCTGTCAAATGATGTTGCCACGGGGCTCGTAGTTGCAGATGATGAACACGGCGCGGTTGGCGCAGATCTAGCGTGCGCAGCCGATGCTCGTCGACGCACGCCAAACCACCTGCGTGTAGTGTCCGCACACCTTGCCCACCGCACAGCTGTTGGTGGCGTAGTTGTAGTCCTTCTTCTCGTCCACCCACGACTGCACCGCGTCCGCCGCCTTCCAGTCTGCGCCGGCTGACCCCCAGAAGATGTTCTCCCCGTAGGGTCCGCCGGAATGCTGCAGCCGGCAGTCACCGGCCCTCTGCCTGGCGTAGTTCTCGGCGAACGCCTGGAGTTTCGTGCTCCAGGTCAGTGGGCCCACGCCGACGGCTGCGCGAGCGGTGTTGTGCGGCATAACATAGTCTTGAGGTGAGTTTTGTGCTTGGGAAAGGTGAACCATGGAGGCTGCCATGGCCAAGGCAAGCAAAATGGCAAGTTTGTATCGATGCCACCATTACGTTTACCTATCTATGATTCTATGCGCCCTGGAATGTAGATCTGTATGTAACTTTGCTTTTGTACGTAGCTTGTAATAAGTGTACACGGTGGGCTATATATAGGCCCTGTTTGTTTCCTTTCTCAGATAATATAATCTGACTTATTGGTGCTGGATTATATAAGCTGGATTATATAAGCTGCCTTGAAATAAGTTGGTGGGTTGTTTGTTTCCCTCGATTATGGGTGTCTTGGATTATTGATTTGAGATGATAAAAGACATCAATACCCTTGACTGTGTTGGGCCATTTTTAGAGGGTTTCATGGGCCTTCGACAGTTGGACTACTAGCGCCTGGGATATGTGTGCAGCCCGTTGTTTTTTTCACTGTTTTTTTTCTTCGTCGTTCTTTTTTGCATCGTTATTTTTTTCCGTCGTTATTTTTTTCACTGTTTTTTTTCGTCGTTTTTTTCATCGATCTTTTTTCTCGTCATTCGTTTTTACATTGTTCTTTTTTCGGCGTTCTTATTTTCATCATCTAGACGTGCACAAACATAAATTAGCAGTATGTTTTTTTCCCAATGTTGTCATTAATCAACTTGACTACACACACGTAACAAGAAAAAAAAATCGGCTCCCATGACTCAAAATAACCGAACAATATTTGATCCATACATAACCGGTCTCATAATAAAATTACAAATTTCTAGCAAATAAAGCATTAGCAATATTATCACCGAAGTTATTCATGGCACCTTCCTCATCACTGAATTGACTTGCACTCCCTTGCGATGCAGGCATAGGCATATAGTTTTCATCTTCATCACACCGATCAAACTCCTCATCAGCCAACTTACTATCTCTAATAAAGTTATGAAGAGCCATGCATGCATGTATTATTTTAGATTGTTTGAGCATTGGATAGCTTGGCAGATGCAACAAAATTCTCCACTTCATCTTCAAAACACCAAAAGAGCGCTCAATCACATTTCGAAGAGATGAATGTAAGTGGTTGAATACCTCCTTCTTGCCACTTGGACGAGGACCCGCTCGAAAGTCCGGTAAATGGTACTTGGTCCCTTTGTACGGTGCTAGATATCCCGGTCGGTTCGGATAACCCGAGTCAACAAGATAAAACTTCCCTACACATTAAGCATACAACATAAGACATAGCTTCATTATTTTTAAAATTTTGATTAGAATGCAAATCTGATTGTACCTTGTGGAGGATGAGGGAATATATCATCGTATTTCAATAAAGCAGCATTGAAAACCCTCATGTCATGTGCGGATCCAGGCCATCCAGCAACAACAAAAGTGAATCTCATATCAAAGTTACATATGGCTAACACATTCTGAGTTGGAAATCCATGGCGACCCACATGTTGAACCACTTTTGTGGATGGCACAACCACTGGTATATGAGTATCATCTATTGCACCTATGCAATTGTTGAAATGAGGTTCAAACCGTGCACCTAGAAGTCTTGGGTGGATTGTTGAGAATTGTGGATCTCTAGGTTTCACAAAACCTTCCGATAGGAGGTATACACTATGCAACACTTCATTGAATTTTCTACTAATTGTTTCTTTTGACCTCCCAAATCTGTTCTTCACTTGAACAAAAGATTGGGGCGAACCAATTGTCCATAAAAACATACATAAAGCTTCTATAAAGTCCATATTGCAACTAGACTTCAAACCATAGTATGTGACCAATAAATCATGTAACCTATCAATCAGTGGCCTACTCATCTTGAACATGTCATAACAATCTTGTAGAACTCTTAGTGTTCTCATAACCCATTCGTATCCTGATAAAATTGGTTGTATTCTCTTTGACTTGTTCAAATAAGTTTTAGCATAGTACATACCACAAGTAGATATCACGGCTCCAAAATTTCTCATCATATCGACTCGAGTGCGTGCAACAACAAAAGCTTCATCCTCCTCCTCATTCCCATTGATATGCATCTACAAATATGCAACGTATACAGTCATGCAAACTGGTCCATATATAATATAACCAATATTTTAACATAGTTCATGCAAACTGATCGACACACAATAGTTTCGTGTCAACATTACTAAGACAACGGTTCATGCAACAAAACATATAAAATAGTCCACAAAATATGGTAGATGATGTTCAGCCAATGCAAAATATGACTTCTACATCAACCCTTCCTTCGCGCACCACCTCTTCAGCCAAAGGAGTCTTCCTTCCTTGGAAGAAATTGTCTTGAATACATCACGTTGCTCAGGTTTAACAAATAGTTGTCCTGCCATGAAATGTTCAGCTGATCCTTCTGCCGCTCCACATTCCACTGCCATGACCATGCATTCCCTAATTGAACTAAACCTCATGTCACCTCTCATCACCTGATTAGCAATGTCACAGTTCAAGTCCAAGGTGGCATGTATATTTTTCATAACCTTAACCATGGGATTTTTTGTTTTCTTCATTGGGCTAGTAATTGCAATAGGACTACCTCTCTTCAATGAAGTGGTTCTCTTCAAATTGGTACCACTACCAGCAGGTGATTCTTTTGGATCACCAAGATCTTCTCCAAAAGCAGCCTCAAAACCATATACAAAAGCATTTTCATCACCGTCGCCTATTCCACCAGCATCTCCATGGATTTCACCAGGAGCACGAGAAGAAGAGCCATCCACTGCAATATTTTCAAACATCTGCTGCATCAAATCTTCATTATCTGGTGCCCCTGTCCTTAGCTTCTTCCATTCAGGATGTCCCTAAAAAAAGAAAGAAAACAGTAAGTCTTTATACAGCATATCCAAGGCATTCGATACACAAAATACATGAACTATATGATGCCTTGGTCATACGTTTCCATTGCTCATCACTTGCATCCACAGTTCCTAAAGTTGGATTCCATCCAAGGCCGGTTAAATCTTTGTTAATTCTTAGCCAAAAGCTGTACAACCCCTTTAGCAAATCCCACTTGTTCTTCAATTGTGTTTTTGAGTGACGAAGACCTGTCCTCTCCCAATACTTAGCAGCTATGTTCTTGTATCCTTGGATACTCATAATTCCATTAGGCCTATTCCCAGCACGAACCTCTTCAACACATATCTCACTAAAAATTGAGTGTTCAAAGACGACCATTCTGCCTTGCCAAATTTCTCCTTCTATTTGGCAGATATATGTACACATATATGAGCATAATTGGTACAAAACTGATAGAAATGATACTATAAAAATTCTATGTTTTGTAACAGGAGAATAATATAAACTTACATTACATGATACTGTTATTTTTAGAAACAACTGGAGCAAACTGATTGAAAAACATTATTCTCAAGCACTTTTGATACCTTCCATTCACATACTGAAACAGTAAAGTATGCAATGGTTCAGATTCTGACACCTTCCATTCACATTATTAATGGAATGTCAAGCTAACTTCTAATCATGGCATAGCAATCGGAGAGATGAATAATTTATCTTATAATGTCTACAATGTATTAGTAACGAATACGCTTGGATTTGGAAGCAAAATGTGTTGTACATTTTGCATGAAAGTTATATATCTACACAGAACAAAATTTCTTGTAAATATCTAAGACATTATTATAATTAGGATGGATGTGTTAGATCATCTGTTTTCTAACTACTGTGGGGATTTTTTATAGCTTTTCTGCTCCTTAGATATCAATCCTCTGTCTTCCATTCCATGCATTAATCCTTGCATTTGGCTGACACACAGCTGGAACCGTCTTGATAATTTGCGCTTGCAGATGTAAAGAACTCTGAAGTTTCAACCAATCCAAGTCCAACTCCTATGCTCACATATTTGAGGAGCATATTTTATAGGCGTTGGTGTAACTTGTGCACTGTTTGATTGAAAACTTTGTTTGTTTGCTTTGTCTTTTTTTTAGAAAGATTGAAAACTCTGGGATCTACAATACAATTTTTTTATCTTTTGCTTCTACCGTGCATATCTGCACTCTTGGTTTTCAAAATCTCTGTCTTAACAATTCTCTGAAGTACAAAAATGTTCGAAATTGGTGAGTCAGAGAACCCGTGATCCTACATTAATATCTTGTATGCATAAGCAATGCTATTATAATATTATACTAGTATGCATTCCAGTGGAGTATTCGACATGCATAACGTGAGTTAACATGATATGCAGAGAGTTTCCACTAAAATAACTTCTCTCTAAAGTATAGATAATTGTGTTTTACAAAGAGATTGCTTGTACTATATCCTGAGATGAAGCTAACAACATTATGATGTAAAACGTATCTAGAGTTCCAGAAATTTACCCATTCAAGTCAGAACTATAGAAAAGTAGCAAAAGAAAAGATACAAACACATAGACCATCAACAGACGAATGAAAATTAGCATGCTTACTTCTGGAGAAGTCATAGGAAGAACAAGTAATTCAACATGTAACTTGTCAGACCATCTTATTAGTACAAACTACGGGTAACTTGTTAGCTCATCCTATTCTGAAACTTCAGCACATATGGTGCAATGGATTTCTCAAGCACAATGTAAGCTGAAGCAAGCTATAGATCAAACATCAGATATATTAGTAACCTGCATGGACTGATAAATATTACACATAGGCGTGCTAATGGTCAGGAATTCAAAATGCAAGTGTTATTAACCATGGTCGCGATCCTTAGGTTCAGGCCACCTAATTTATGCACATGACATACGCTATCTCGACTGTGATCTTGTCAATCTTACAGGTAGAGTGCAATGAACAATATGCAGTTCTGTACTCGTTTTTAATTACCAGAGAACACTTTCATGTCTGCATTGGCTGCTCTGGAGATTGGAGACTTTGAGTTAAATTTACTTAATAAGGAAATTTTTTGTTTGCATCTTATGGTTGAACACACCTTGAAATCTGCATGATTCACAACCTAAGAGACCAACACAAAGGAGTTCAATTGCGGAAAAGAAAATCTAGAACCGATGTAAATGATTGACACAATGTTGTTCTTTCAATAGATGTTCTTATATTTCGGACATGACAAACTTTACTCATGGTACTAATTAACTGCTACACAACGTAAAAACATCAGAGTTGATAGGATCTTAACCAAATGCAAACTCACAAGAAGTCAGTAATCACTAACTCCTCTCTCCCCAAGCAGCCCTTGTTAGCATTTTCATTGTATGCATTGATCTCTCTTTCTTGCAGATTAGAGAGGCACGGACATCGATTGCTGATCTTAATTATCCATTTGTCTATCTATGAATCTAACATGGTCCAAAAGGCCTTGCAAGTTTCTTTCTTTGTTTTTTTTCTTTTGGAGAATCAAGAGCTTCAATTTATCATTCAGCAGGAGTACATTCATACTGAAATTGGGGCATGTTGTTCTTGCATGATAAGTGAATGACTACAACCTGTACTTGTTGCAAAGAACCATCCATATAAATAAGGTTGACTGGGGTTTCGATCTCAACCATAGTTTATCTTGCATTACACTAGCAAATTTCACAAAGATTTTGCATCTAGCAAGCTTCCAGGTAACTCACCATGTTTCCTACCAGAACTTCAGTAGGCGTCGCCCGGGTGTTGGGGTCAGACTCTGCATCAACCTGTGCAGCAGCTCGCTTCCGGCCCCTGCCCTTCGGTGCCTGCGATGCCGTGGCACTGTCTGCGCTGCCGTGGCACTGTCTGCGCTGCTGAGGTCGACGGATTCAATACCTCCGGCCACTGACACGGCGGAGGAGGCTTGTGACGCGCTTATAACTGCGCCGCGACCCCGTCTGCGTCCACGTCCACGTCCTCTACTCGCTCCTTCTTCCCCCATGCCACTCACACACGGCGCTGCTCCCAGTCCATGTCCGACCGCCGCCGCGGCCATGCTGCCGCCCCGCCTGCCTCCCAGGCCAAGACTTGGCGGATCCATGCCGAGGCCGCCACCCCGGCCACCTCCATGCGCCGCCGCGCTGATGCCGCCTCCCAGGCCAAGACTTGGCAGATCCATGCCGAGGCCGCCACCGCCGCCTCCCACCATAGCCGCGCCGGCGCCTCCCGGCGTCGCCATGCCGATGCCGCCACGCCGCGCCGTCACCCCGATCTGCCGCCTGCGCCGCGCTGCGGCAAGCCGCGTACCCGCTCCGCATGGCCCAAGCCGCCGCCCGACCGCCTCCTGGCGGGTTCGCGCATCACGCCGATCTGCCGCCCGAACTGCCGTCTGCGGCCTCCGCGCCTTGGACTCCGCCGCCACCGCCCAGGTCTCAAGGTTCCATCGAAGCGAGGTGGAGGTGGAAGGTGGTGGCGTGAAGATGCGAACCGGTGGCGATGGAAAAATCGATTCGGCTGAACGATTCGGCTATAAGGTTCAGGGGGAGTAAATGGCAATGGTGGGTAATTACAGCGAACATGGAAGGGTATTTTAGACTTTGGCTAAAAAATAAGTTGGATTATGGATCCATAAGCACCCCTAGGGCTGCTTATGGATTATCGTAATATGGGGACTTGGATTATATAATCCAGATTATAATTCGGATCTGTTTCTTTCCTAGTTTAGCTTATATAAGTGAGATTACATAATCTGAGGGGTAAACAAACAGGGCCATAGTGGTTGGGTGCGAGAATTTTCTCCAGTTTGCTTGGAAAATCTAGCACAACGTTGGCAAGGCGTGCCAATGTTTTCCTCGCAAGGACAAAGAATTCCACGAACAAAGCATGGCACTGAGGCAACTCGATTCTGTTATTTGTATTAGTTCAAACAAAAGGTCATGCATGGGTAGTCAAGTCATCGCTGCTCATTAATTTATATCTAGAAATAAAACCCGTTAGTGGAGTATGTATTCTCCTCAGAAGAGGATCATGCATACTTGGACTTCTAGCCACTACTACAGATTCAATGACCCTTATCGTCATATCACTATCGATTCATCAAAAACCAACAGTAATAATATTATCACTACCAGTTCGGATGAAAAACCGGCAGTTACGGCTTTTTTCTGATGAACCGACAGTGATAAATCCCTTATTACTGTTGGTTCGTGTCCGAACCGGCAGTAATACTATCACTGCCGGTTTTTAGAAGAACCGACAGTGCTGATATTTTTTAAAAAATCATGACTTTTTCATACGGTGTCGGATGGAGATAAAATTTATATGAAAATTGTAGATCTCGATGAGATCTACAACTTTGTAGCTGACAAATTTTTTATTTGAAGTAATTTAAATATCCAAATAATGGTATCACTGCCGGTTGGCAGTTCGTATTCCCAACCGGCAGTAATAATGCCATCAACCATTTTTCAAAAAATCATACTTTTTCATACGGAGTCGGATGGAGATAAAATTTATATGAAAATTGTATCTCTCGACGAGATCTAAAACTTTGTAGTTGACAACTTTTTCATTTGAAATAATTTAAATATCCAAATAATGGTATCACTGCCGGTTGGCAGTTCGTATTCCCAACCGACAGTAATAATGCTATCAACCATTTTTGAAAAATCATAACTTTTTCATACGAAGTCGGATGGAGATAAAATTTATATGAAAATTGTAGCTCTCGACGAGATCTACAACTTTGTAGTTGACAATCTTTCCATTTGAATTCATTTAGATATCCAAATAATCATCAAAAATTTCGGAGACAAAGGAACAAAAAGAAAATATATCTCATACTTGTTGAGGAATGAGTGATAGGTTAGATGGTAAGGTGAGCTCGCGCGAGGCAATAGATCATGAGTTCGAGTCCTAGCAGTAACCGCACGCGCACTTATTTTGCGCGAAATGTTACCGATAGGTGACGTGTACTGCCGAAATGTTCGTGCATACTAAGACTGGTAGCATTCTAACGGCAGGTTCTGTTAGGAAGTTCAGATCAGATATTTGTCCTGGCATTCGGCTGCGGCATGCCCCATGCATGAATATGTATACATGATATCACAAGTCGTTTCTAAATTTCATGGTTTACTTGATCACCGAACCTCATCCCAAGGAGCTCTCTATATAGTTTCATTATGTGACATCCAAATTTTTTAATTTTTTTTTAGATTAGGTAAACTTACTACTACAAAAGGGGTCATATTAGACACGTCATTACTACTACAAAAGTGGTTATATTAGACACGTCATCACTGACTATTTTTACGAAAACTGTCTGGGAAGAGGCTCGGGCACATCGTAGACGATTTGTGGCTAAAATCGTCTGTGATGTCACCCTCATCGCAGACGGTTTTAGCCACAAACTGTCTGCGATGACCGAGATAACATCACAGACGGTTTGTGGATAAAATCGTCTGTGATGAGGGAGACATCACATACGGCTTTAGCCACAAACCGTCTGTGATGACGGGCAGAACGTAACTTCACAGACGGTTTAGGGCTAAAATCGTCTATGATGAGATCGTTAATACATACGGTTGTAACATCCCAAAAATTCTAAATAAGAAAAATAGAAATATAAAAAAATTAGAAAATGAAATTTAATAGAATTTTTAATTAGAATGTTAAGAACGAATTAAAGTATTATCTTATATTTCAATATCTTGAAATCCAACCTTAACAAAAAGGATGAGTTGCATAATAAAACTTCAAATCAAACAAAATATGGAAATAAATTGGAAATATAAGTTCACTCTGAAATTTCATTCAAATCTGAATTTCTTCTTGAATTTTGGTTCTTAAGATATCTTTTATTGTATTGATTTCTATTTCCCCTCAATACAAAATATAAAACACAATGAGGAATTAAACCTTAAATATTTAATTATTGTTACTGATGTTTTTTCTGAATTCTATGGATTTTATTGACTTTTTTTTGGATTTCTTTGATTATTGCTTGAAAGGAGAATTCCTTTTTAAAAAATAATCAAACATGGGATAAGTAATAAGAAAAGATTTGTAAAAAAAAAAGAAAATAAAAATCCCATTAAAATCTGTGGAGATATCTAGAACTCTAAAATATAATTTAAAAGTCATATCAAAGCATTTAAACATGAAATTAAAGCTAATTAATATTTTTTGACTATAAACAGTAAATATGTACGAAATTAATATTTCATAAATTTGATGTGAAATTTTTATATTATATTCATTTTGGATCATGCCATCGACAATAAAAATATCAAGAAATAATAAATAAATTTGATATTTATAAAAATTCAAAAATAGAAAAGCTGAAAATTTGGAAATGTCAATGTCAGAATTTTAGAAAATACAATATAACTAATTGGAAGTTTAAAATTTTACATAAGACCAATATGGCCATAATAAACCTTAAAAAAAAGTTTCACAAATATTTATTTAGTTATAAACTCCCAGATAAATTAAATACAGAAAACTAAAATCTGTGCATAGTACCTTGTCAGAATTTTTATAAATTCTATAAGCATCAAATCAGTCTAAAAATTTAACAGTGTGTTTTACCTTATCTCTAGTACATGTAGTAAATTCTTTATTAATTTACCAACTTGATAGGTAACCAATTCAGTGAACTTATGCCAGCTCTGATCGCTAAAATCGCTTAAGGTCGCCGTTCCTTTCACTGCCAATCGGGACCCAAGCCACTATGCGGCCCACCTGCCAGCCACAGCCCCCAGTCTTCTTCTTCCTTCGAATGCTGAAGCCCCGAAGCAGAGCGCGCCACTGTTGTAACCGCCTCTCCTGTACCTTGCGCCACCTATGGTCCTTGCGTGATCATTACCGTGCCACGCAGCTGCCTAGCCCGCATTTCCCGCAAATTTGCCCATGCCTTCTCATGTGGATCCACCGCAATTCATCTGGCGAGTTCACACCAGGTGGCCGGATGATCTACAGCGAATTGCCGCCTATAAATAGAGCCTCAAGGTCGCCATAGAGCGCACTTCATTTTCCCTAAACTTCCATCTGCCCGCATCGACCAAACAGCTGCCAATTTCGTCAGATTTGCCTCATAACCAAAGAACTCTAGGGTTGAGCCGAGACAAAATTCTGCCGATACACTCAACCATTTTCCAATTCCTTCAAGCCGTAGCATTAGAAAGCTATAAGGACCAAAACACTCAATAAAATTTGAGGATCTTCAACCAAAAGCTCGCCACCCCTTCTGCTCATCTTCTCCGATCACGACGCACGGCGTCAGCTCGAACCAAGCCTCCTCCAACACTAAAGGTAGGTAAAATGGAACGCTGTAGGGTCCCTAATGCTAAAACTGGAACCCATTTCGCCCAACCAGTTGCCTTTCGCCGGCGCGGCTTGTCATCCATGGCCACTGCCGCCTCGTCTCGGTGGCAGCACACGTTGGCTTACCTCCGACTGGATCGATACCACCCCTGGGTGCGTACGGGTTTGGTGATGCTCACTGCACCGACGGCTCACCATCTCCGGCGTCCCTCCACTGTTAGCAGCCATGGGAATCACCTCCCCTGTCTTTAGTCTCTGACCGGTGGGGCCCCGTGTCAGCCTCTTGGCCTCACACAGCCACACCATCTCGTTGACCGGACAGGACCACGCGGCAGTCTGCTAGTTTAAAAAAATCCCGTGAAAATGGAAAACCGCTTTTAGTATAAGGAAGACGTATTTATGATTTTCTCTGGATTTCCTAAACCAGAGCACTTCATTTCTAAATAACTTTTGCATCTTTAATCCAAATAAGATGAAATAAATTTCTATATTCATCTAAAATCACGTACTCTCACAATATGGAAAAATATTTTGGATAAGGACTCTGTACAAATTTGAATTTCAAATTTAAAGAAAAGGATGAAAGATAGGCTATATATATAAATGATGTGAACTGAGAATTGAATGACACCAATTTCATTGGAATCCTTAGACTTCCAAAAACCCAAATATATAAAAATACTTAAATTTCATCTTTGATTGAATCATTTTCTATGAAAAGTTGTTCTCAATATATTAAATGTTCAAGAATGCATAAATTGTGTAAAAGAAATCTAAAATGAACAAAGTTGATTTCTATATACTAGTATGTTAGTAGGTTAATTGAATATGCTAAAATATTTAAGTTATAAACTAGACTTTGAATTGTTTCATAAATAAGAATGACACCCTAGTGTAAAAGATATGTACATGCATATATTCCAGAATGATCATTTATGCTATTATAACAACAAGTAAAATGTCTCGTCTAAGCACTAAAATTTATAAGATAAGTTTAGTAATACTATACAAAGAAAATACTTCAATATTCTAAAGAAAGAATCTCATTTAGTCTTGCTTTGCATATATATCTTGATAGCAAAATAACCTTATTATGTTTTCAGAAACGCTTAAGCCTTTTCGGCAACTCATAAAACAACTCGTTTAAATGCAAATTTTATGAAGAACAACCCAGAAATGATCCTTGAGATATGATCTACCATAATCTAGAAAAATATTCTTTTTACAACTTGTTTTGCATCTGAATCTTGGTAGCTCAATACCCTTAAGTATCATGGTCATAGGAAACCTTAATACCATTTAAGCTATTTCAGCAATGAATAAAATATCTCGTCTAAATCCTAAAATTTATGAAATCAGCTTAGGATTGCTTCCCAAAGTATAGACTACCTTATTATGAAGAAATAATCTTGTTTCATCATGTTCTGCATATAAATCATGTCAACCAAATAACCCTAAGCATTATGATATCAAAAATCCGTTCTACGAGTAAACAAACTTAGTAATAATATAAAGATTAATACTTAAGATATTTATTTCACCAAAACCTTCTTAAAACCATAATATGTAACCAATAGCCCAACCTAACAGATCCAGTGTATATATATATATTTCTAAAACGAATTCTTATACAAAGTCAGTTAAAGATTAAGTACTACTCATATATAACATGATAACTAATGTTTTAATTCTATTAATCCAAATAATTTTAGCCTCTTGAATTCATAAAATAAGAATAAATAATCTATAGAAGAATCTACATCTGTTCTTTGTAGAAAGTCTTTATTTGATATATTGTTTGTCTTCTTATTGCCCTTATTAAAATTTGTTGTTCACTATATTTCTATTGAACGACGTGTAGAACCCGACGTCACTAATTCTGATATCAACCACGCCAGTTGCAACCGTGACTTCATCATAAATAACAATTAAGCAAGGCAAGCACCCACTTTGATCATATTGATCCCAGTATTTAATTTTCATTGTGTTTTTCAAAATATTTCATGCATGCATTTATTTTCTGTAAATTCGCTATATTTTGGTACTAGTAGATATACCTGCTCTCTCGTGAAACTTCCTTGATAAGCATGGATATTTGAACCTTGATAACCATATAAACGGGTTAGACAATACATAATGTCAACTTGGGTATATGCGATTATTAACTATGCTTAGCTATGCTTTAGAACCAACGTTGTGTATGATCATATCAAAATTGTTTCTTGAGAAATTGAAAATGTTGGTTATGACATGATGTCGATTGTGGATATTTTGACTAAAAACTCAAAATAAAACTATGGTTTAGATGCGCGCAATTATTGGCAATAGCCGGTTGTGCAAGGGTTAGACTTGTACGTAGTGTAGGGGGAGATTATTGCCCGTGTCGGATTACGGACTGAGCTATGGGTTGTTTTCAAGCTAAGAACTCCATACAACCACAAGTGTAGTTATGAGCAGCCTTAATCTATTAAGTTGCTTAGATCGGGCTTTGCACATTGGTAGGCTTGGTATGGGAAGAAACGCTCACTGTAGGGATTTACTGCTCCTATCGCAAGGAATTACTACTCGTGTTACCACTTTAAAATGAGGGAGTCACTGTCATGTGTCTTCTCTATAACAAGGATTCAATGCCATCCGGCTGGTGCAAAGTTAGGTCTAGGTAATGTAACGATTATGTTATGATCTCTATGTGGCACACGAAAAGAAGTGTGCTAATAGCTTGCGCAAAGAGCTGATCATTTCTTGTGGGTAAAGCTATACACCTCTGCAGATTGACAATCTAATTAATTAGCCGTGCCTACGGTCAAAGGCACTTGGTAACGTCATCACATTGTTAGAAGTTTTTACTATTTTCAAAATGGGATGATTTTCACCTGATGTTCCTTGTTTTGGCAAAGATTATGGTTATGCCATGTGTTGGCAAAGAATGGTTATGGCAGGATTCGATTATTGGATCATTGAATTATTCAATGCTCATGAAGGGCTATGAGTATTACTTATGCTTTACTTATTTCTTATCAGTCAAACTTGCTTTATTAAATTCCGTTTGCAAATGATAACTTGATTTACAAATTTAATTTCGCTTTATGCAAATTTACCGTAGAAGCCTTTCCTTTGAAATGGCCTGCATATATCATAGGTTTTGCTAAAGTCTTGCGGAGTACGTAAAGTACTCACCCTTGCTTATTATGTTGTTTTAGGTGGAAAAGTTAGCGAAGCTTCGAAAGATCTCTTTTTCGTCGCAGGATGCAGGAATTTCAATAAAGCGACCTTTCTAGGGATTATGCCTTGTCAATTGCGTGAGAGATTGGATGGGCACACTACAAGACTTTGCTTCTTCTGTTGCTATATTTATATACTCTGAGTTGTAAGAATATATTGTACAAATAGCTTCCGCTTTAATAATATGATGTATGGTTGTGATTCCAATTGTTGAAAATGTGTGTACTAGCCACTGATCATGGGACTAGTACCGTATGCACGTTAGATTTCTATTTTTGTATTTTTGTGAAAATGGGGGTCATTACAGTTGGTATCAGAGCTATACTGACCATAGGATAAACCGTAGATAGAATGGTTGTTAGTAATAAGATTAGACCAATCTCAAAATTTTAATTGCAAAAAGTTACTATATTTGCAAAATGTAGTTTTTGCTATTCTTTCATCTTTCTTAAGATCTTGTCCTTACCCCACTCTCATTCTGTTTTATATCAAACTCCTTTTTCGTTAAAGGTAGTCTTCGCCTACGATTCATCTTCGTCATTTGCTTTTGATGACATCGAAGATATGTCGCTACCATCCTTCATACCGAGCCAAAGAAGACTACAGCGTCTACGCCGACATCAAGATGGACAAAACGCCTTGCTACATCTGGCAAGATGGAAGTAAAGTATGAAGATCCTACTTCATGAAGAGTCGACGTCACCCAACAGTAAAATGTAGAAGAATAGATTAGGTTCCCCCTTAAGATAGGAATTCTTACTCGTGGCAGTATCATTCTACTTTAGCTATATGAAGCATTCTTATGTAATGTTTATATCTTGCTATTATGCAATTGGATTTTGATTTCCTTGTTTGGACGATTTAGGTTAAAGTTTTATGATAAGTTGCCCCTAAATATATATATGAATCCTGAAACCCTAACATGTAGGTTAGAAGGAAATTTTCATAAAGAGTTTCTCTTCTTTTATAAAATTTTTGTCAAGCTTATCTTTTTTTTGTTAATTTCTTTTCTACATATCCTTTTAAAAAAAATTCTAGCCCTCCTAAAAAATCCAGTATCATCAAGATTAATAACATAGCTCTCTTTTCCTGCCATGAGGGAAGGCACCAGGGTATCAGGACCATCGGAAGAAAAGCAATCATGTCTGATGCACCTGCGTACACTAATGCCCATTTCACAGTTCTACAACACATGGCGGTTGTGGCCCCGTATATTGAGGACCACAAGAACTGGCTACGGTAAGAGAATCCATCGCGGCAGGAGTACTGGATCATCAAATAGCATAACCGTCACTTCAATGGATGGTTGAAGGAGCGACAACCTATCATTGGAAGCTCGTCAGGTGATACGCTGACATGGTTGGCAAAAGGGCAAGCATTTACGGTTGCAACATGGAAAGGATACGACTTAAATGGGTACACATTTTACACGAGAGATCAGGACATGAAGAGCACAAACCAGAACAGCGGTGTTCGCATAGATGCGTTGAGTACCACTCGGTCGAGAAGGAGCTCGTACTATGGGTTCATTGAGGAAATTTGGGAGCTTGATTACATACTATCCAAGATTCTCTTATTTCGGTGCCGTTGGTTCACCTACAGCACGTGAAGGTTGACAAGTACGGCGTCACAACTGTGGACCTTGAACGCGTCGGATACCAAGACGAACCATTTGTACTCGCTAACCAAGTTGTTCAAGTCTTCTATATAATTGACCAGTCAAACAAGAAGCGCCATGTGGTTCTTTAGGGAAAAAAAGGATTGTCGAAGTCGAGAATGTGGTAGATGATGATGGATACAATCAGTTTGACGAGTTGCCTCCTATCAGTACTGGTATCATGGTCCAGGAAGAACTATATGGCGTAGCTATCTACACTTGTGGTGATCATCGTGAAGGGCTAATTTTTATGCAAAAGAATAAGCAAGTGGAGTTATGATTACATCATCATGTTTATTTCTAGTGTAGATGTATGTGTTACACAATTAATGAGATGCATGTATACCATTTATAATTAATGAGATGTTTGTGTTATAGTTAATTATAATTAATGAGATGTATGTGTTACAGTTAATTATAATTAATGAGATGTATTTATTATATTTATTTAGTAACTTGAGGAACAATTAACTTGGGTAAAAAATGTTTATGTTATATGTACATATTATAAAGTACTTAAAAATAGGCTTGAAAAAACTACTTGAAAGAAATTAATTTTGTACAAGGAAAAATTGGCTTAACACAGACAGTTTTGATTTTGAACCGTGTGTGATGGGCAGAATCACAGACGGTTCAAACTAAAAACCGTCTGTGATCCAGGTGACTTATATCACAGATGGTTCAATCTTTGAACCATCTGGGATATGTCCCTTATACAACGCCCGCTGCCCTATCTTGCCATTCGCTAAGTCCCGCACCTTCACGCCCTCGTCGCTAGCTAAGTCCCGCACCTTCAAGCCCTCACCATTGACCTCACGCCCTTGCCGTGCCTTGCGCCCTCACCTTCGCCCTCACACCATCAACGTATGCCGTCCTCACGCCCTCGCCGTCACCACCAATATTTTCTCACAATCTCACCGCCTCCAAACCCTAGCATCTCCCCATGCGACTCCAAACCTTAGTGTCACCCGCACCCGCCTCCCTCCGGCCCAGCGACCTATGCATCTGCATCCGCTCTGACATCCCCATGGCACGACGTCCTCCACCGCCGCAGCGACATTACCCTCGGCGCAGCGTCCACCCCCCACCAGGCTATGACTCTCCTCGTCGGGCTGCGATTCCCCCGCTGGCTCGCGCCTCCCCTGGGCCTTTCTCCACCAGCCCGTGCCTCCCCCGCGGGCCTCCCTCCGCCGCTCCGTGTACCTCCAAACCTTAGTCTGCGCTGTGACTATGAGGTTTTTTCTTTTCATCTTTTTCTAATTCAGCTATGAAATTCTTGAATGTGGTAGCTATTGGATAGTATATAGTTACTTGGTTTAGCTAGTTATTTGGGATTAGAAAAAGACATTTAACTAGGGTTGTCATCCTGATGATGCTAAGTAAGCAATGAAATAGTACTTGTTAATTGTCAATTCTTTAATGTGCATGATAAGGTGGCAAGGGTTCAAGGCCGTACTTTCTTTCCTATTATATGAGCCTCTATGAGTTGTTGATTTACAACTTGCCAATTCTACGATCTTAATTACAAGATGACGTCCCCTCATTCCTCGTCGCCGAATGGATCTGATGAGGCGCCCAACGTACAAAATCAAAGGCATGGTCCAAGAGGGCTTAGTAAAAGGCCTCAGAGCCGATACACCATCACGGCCATCGAACCACGTGATGGGGGCCCTACTGAGCCTCCTAAGGCTGTGGCAGCTTTTTGGATATTGTGCAGGATCATTGGGCATGAAAGGGTTCCCATCACCTACCCATCATGGAAGACGCTGACAGATGAGGAGCGCGACGGCCTGGTGGCAGAAATCTTCACGTCGTTCGAGCTCCCACAAGACGCCATGCCCACACTGCAACGGTATGCGTTGCTAGCGGTGAGAAAGGCGTGGAAGAACTTCAAGAGCGTCCTCGTCACTGATTATGTGAATAAGGAAATGACTCCGTTCCAGAAGCACGGGTTCATCACTGAAGTCACGTGGGAACGATTTATTGAGATGAAGATGATGGAAGAGTTTGTGTGTCAAAATGCGGCTCAAAGACCATCCAGTCAAAAAACACCCACCTGCACAGACTCGGCTCCACTGGGTACGCGGGCAAGATCACGCAATGGACGAGGGAGGACGACATGGCAACCCAAAAGGATGTCACACCGCCGTTTGCCTCAATCTTGGACCCACGCGCCCAAAACTGGGTAATAGCGAAGTCTCGTCCAATGTCTTCGGGCGACGTGTTCTTTGCCAACCCCGCAGACGACGAAGTGTCCCAACGCCTGATATCGTTGAGCATGGAATCTTCCCAGGGCTCTTTCACTTCAGACAGAGAGAAAGATATACTGTCCACGGTCTTGAGAAACAAGGAGCACCTGGGTCGCACCTGAGGCCTAGGTGTTTTCATTCCGTAGAAAATGGGATTCCCCCAAGACTCTGACACGTACCGGAGTAGGAAGAGAAGCAAAGCCGAGCGCGAGGAATGGTTAATAGCCCTGATTGAGGAAAGGGTTAAGGAAAGGATTAGAGCGCAGTTCGATAGTCAGCTAAGAAGCTTGGAGGAAAGGATGAAGCAAAGGGTGGCTACGGAGAGGTGGGCATGGAACGTGCAAGCCCAAGAAGCACAGGCGCAGTTCAGCCCAACCAACCGTCAGAGCAGCTACACGTTCGCCCCTGAGACGGACGTGGATGAAGCAAGATTTCCTCCTGGCGACAACCGGTTAATATACATGTATGCAATGCTCGTTAGATAGACTTGTTGGACATGTGAGCTAATTACTTGTGTACCCTTATGTAGGTGGTCACGCTATGCAATCTACAAGTGAGACTTGCCAATGGCTCTATTCCCCTACAGGATGGTTGGGGACACGCGTATGCATCCGGTGTAGGGACATTTGTGCACGATCGTACTTTAGAGCCGGGCTACGCAAAGGTCCATGTGGAAGGTGTACATGAAATTTGTAAGGCCGTCACGCTGGAGATGCCAACGAGATCGTCACACTAGGGGATGCTATCGGCACATTCATCCAGTGGCCCAAGAAGGACATCTCCTTCGACGCCCCCAGGAGCACCGAAGCTACAAGCACTACTGGTGCCATGTGCTGCACTGAAGGAGCCCGCCAAATTGGCTACCATGTCCCATCAGGCACAGGCTAATACTACAGTTCGGGCCAAGTCATCTCCCGTAAAATCGACATTTGGTAGATGGCGAGGCGGCAACAAGGGCAAATCGAAAGGGATGACCTCGTCAACCCATGACATTCTGTTTGCCTCGATGGCACGGCAATTCAAGCTAGGGCAGCCATTCATACCGAAAGAGCACCAAGAGACGCTCACATTAGCCTACGTTAGATTGCAAAATTGGTGCATAGAACAAGGCAACAAGCTGGTGGCACAACGTGCATCGAGTATCTCGGTCAACTTCAAGGAGGAGCATTTCTTACACCGGTTTTTAGATGGCTATTTCATGGTCGGCTTCCATGACCTGTTCGAACTGTACAACCTCAACGCCCTCGACGCATCACTCATGAGATGCTGGACATTGTAAGTGTCTGCAATCATAGTGTACATTCGTGTCGTACCGATTAATGTCAGATATGTATGATCCTTGATTTTGTATATGTAGATACATGATCATGGAAGCAGAAGCAAGGAAACAACCTGTCGGGACCCGAATATGCAAATCCAAACCCTCTGTGTATACTGCACTAGTCCAAGATCACGCTAGTGCACACAGGCTCAACATAGGTAAATATCACAATCATACACAGCGGAAACATCATGAAAGACATCACATATTGAATAATACTAGTTGAATGACCTTATGGTCAACTTACATGACTATGCCTCGCAAGGCTGAATAATAAATTAGATTGCAGCGGAATGAAAACGTAGACAACCCTTCAGTATACCACAGGCAACTGACAAGGCTCGCACCCTAAACATTCGTCTCCTCCTGGTACTCCTTCTCCGGCATGGATGCAAACTCCTCAACCGGTGATGTTGTTGTCAAGGGTGAGTACTTTAAGCACTCAACAAGTTATGCACAGAATGCAATTCTAATATATCTATATGCAAGGCTTATTCCAAAGGAAAAGGCTATTATGGCTATTTTGCAATAAGCAGCATTTATAAACAAATACAACAAATAGATTGTAAGACTGTAAAACAAATATTTGTAATAGATAGATTCAACATTTCTCAAGTAAACCAAGCTTCCAATCCTAAGTCAAGTTCCAACCTCCCATATGGCAATCCCGCCATCCCAACCAAGTTTCCATTTAATTAAGCTAACCCTTAACTGTAATTCCCGAGCATTGCTCAATACCGCGAGCACGGCTATTCGAATAGATTTACAATCTGCAGAGGTTATGCACTTTACCCACACGATGTGATCGTCTCTTGTTGCCAAGCTATTGATACACTTCCTTTGGTGTGTCGGCGGAGAGATCATGACAAGCCTTTACAATGCTCTGGCTTAACCCAGTACTACCCGCTAAGGTTTCAACACTGGTAGGTCTGAAAACCACAACCAGGGCCCCCTTTTTGCGCCATGTGAGTTGCTCCATAACTCGAGAACTCACACCGCCATTGATAGTATCAAGCTAAGACATCACAAATTAATCAGCTAGGCTGTCCCATGCCAGACATGTGGTTGCATGATTGACTCAGGTTAAAGGCTTGCAAGGTTAAGTCCTTAGGATGATTGAAGCAAGACTTCCACATACCCTCTGCCTATCGGGCCCACCTTGGCATACTCGCCCCTTGCCACTTGCCTCAATCTAAGTGATTACCACCCAAGTTGATTACCAAGCACCACGTGCCATTAACAATTCAACATCGTTGCATGACATGACTCGCCACTACAACTCAATCTCATTGTGTGATCTCACATGAGACACAAGTTCATATCATTGTTCCATATTCCATTAGTCAAGATTAAACATTGATGATTCAAGTACATGTGATGACATGGCATGGCTAAGCAGCTAACATGGTCTAACCATCCCATGTTGATTTTAGTATTAAACAACTATAGTGAACCAATCTAGGGTGACAATAGATCATGGCATACAAATGTAAAGATATGGTATAGATCAAATTGGTAGATTACCTAAGTCCCAATTTAATTTGAAACAATTGTATACTTGAAATATTATGCAATAGGGTAAAACAATATAGCAGTTTTGCAAACATAGGTTCAACATGATCAAAGCACAACTTGACTTGGAATAGGTTCTGGTCTTTCTTTAGAACTTGATCTTGGGTCGATGAATCTTCCTCGGATGCGTCGCACAATTCAACGTCTACGCGAAACGAGAGAGAATAAAAAATAAACACCAAAATAGAGAGCAAACAATCTCTAAAAATCAAATAAAATTCACCATTAAATAGATCTCAATTTTTTAAATTTTTAGAAATTTGAGTCACCTCAATCGGAGTTCGTATGAGGAAGAACAGGCTCGGAGAGGATTCAAAAATCAGAAAATTAGAAAATCAAATATTAATCTGAATTATTTTAAAACTGAAAATCCTTTTTCTGCATCATGCTGACGTCACTGCCACGTGGCAGTACTAGAGCGCGACACGCATTTTGGGTCTATGGACCCGGTCCACAGCCGACGGCTCGGTCCACGGTGGACACGGCGCATGGCGCCTCGGCTGATGTGCAGGCCACGCGGCAGCACGCGATTGGTCACAGTGCCGATGTGATCTGATCTGCACGGATCTGATCCAACGGCTAGGGTTGCGAACACACAAAGCAATCGTGGACGCACGATCATGATCCGATGGCTCAGAGACAGCGACAGCGGAAGAGGGCGACGCGACTGCCCCAGTCTCTAACACGCGGCGAAATCACGCCCGCCCAAACCAAAACGAACGGCCACAATCGAACGGACGACGAAACACTAAGCGATGCGTGGCAACATCCGGTCTGTTCGGGTTTGATCGGATGGCTGGCAAAGCTCGACCGGTGCTCATGGCGCACGACGGCAGGGACTCACCGGAGAGGAGAAACAAGACGGCGGCGCGACACTCCAGTGACCAAACAGTGAGGCGGATCTGTCGGGTAGATTGGTCTTGACGCGATGAGTCCAACTCCAGGCTTCAACATAGCCAAAAGGTCTCTACGGCGGTGGAAACGGCGGAAGAACGCGACGATGAGCAGTGGAACTTCGGCGAGCAAGCACGAGCTAATGACGGCGACTTAGTCTTGATGAGTTAGGCAAAAGGGGCGACACGACTCGGGCTTCACGCTGTGCAGGGCGGCGCCTTAAATAGGTCCCTAGGGAGGCGTGTCCGACCCATACTCTACGACAGAAATAGCGGCGCGGCAGAGTCCAGCAGTGACTCGGAGAAGTGACGTGGCTTCATCCCAGCCCTCCACACCGATCCAATCCGACGGCCCACAGCGCGGCACAACGCGGAGGAAAGCACACCCATTGGATCAAGATCCAACATCCAGCGCCCTTAGGGTTAGGGTTTTGGTGCATATTTGGGCCGCACAGTACCGGGCCGAACGAAAACAGTAATGGGCTCCGGCCCGTTACAATTAAATATTTCCTGGATTTTTCTTTAAAAACAAATATAGAAATTCATTTAATTAGTTTAAGGAAATAAAAATATTAGGAAAAAACCAATAAAATTCTCATAAATACTTTGAAACAGTTTTAACTCAAATAAAATATTTTTAGTCAAACTTTATATTAACTTTATCTATATTTAAATAATTTAGTTTGAAAATAAATTCAAATTAATCCCAAGAAATTCTCAAAAATATTTTGAGACTTTTGGAACCCAAATTAAATATTTTTGATAAAAAATTTATTTTGAATATATAATTAAATAAATACTTTTCTCAACAGACCAGTATACCAAATATTTAATAATTACAAATAAAATCTAGAGAAATCCAATAAATTCGAGGAAATGCATAAAATGTACAAATAACACAATAAAATAAATAAAGGCAAAATTGGGATGTTACACAACTAGTGGATTTCCTCGACCCACACATGGTGTCCAAGCAAACCATGGACAACGATTTAAAAGCCGTCCACGAGTATATGGAAAAAGTATTGCCGGCTCAATGGGACGGAAATACTTTTACCCCACAACTTGGGGTAAGAGCTTCATCCAGTAGCTATACTTGTTGCTTTGTACTATATAACGCAACTTGAAGTTAGGTTGAATGACCATGGCGACATGGCTATGTAGGTTTCATTGGGTTCTACTCGTAACTATACAAAGATAGAACCGGGTAATTTACCTTGATTCTAGAAAGGGCGGCACCCACGACTTGCAGCCTATCAAAGATTTACTCGACACGTCGTTATGTGTCTACAAATGTTGTGGAGGTCTACACAGAAAGAACCCAGTGACGCTGAAGCATATTTATAACTTTTTGGTATATGCTAGTACGCAATAATCCTTCACACTCCATAATAATGCCTACCGAACTAATTAACCTATTATATTTTGGCAATGCCACCAGCAACCAAAGGGCACTAACCAATGTGGATTATACGTTTACCACAACATGCAACTCCTCATTGGTTCAACGACGACCAATGATATAGAGGTTTGTCGATCTTGCAACAATTGTTTCTACTTATTAATTTATATACATGCAAGACTTTACTCTTCCCATCACAGGCTTGGGAATGTGCTCAATCTGCATTAGAACAGGCTGACCTGCGGGGTATTCGAGGTAAACTTTGTGCCTTGATGTGTTAGGTCATTAATCCAAAAGGCAAACACCACTCAAGCCTCGCCTGAAGAGTTGTGAATTTGTTAGATACCATTTCCATTAATTTGTGAACCTTTTGTTATGAATTTATGAGTTGTAGTTCTCAATTCAATTGATTTTTATATATGTGAGTTCATTTCTTAAATGGATGCGCTATGCATTGTAATGTGCAATCAGAGTTGATTTCTAAAATGGATGCGATGTATGTTGATATGTGATCGGAGCTCATTTCTGAAATGTTTGTCATAATAATGCTGGTGATACTCTGCATTCTGTATTTTATCTTTTCTTCCAGATGGCATGGCTAGCATTTCCTGAGGCTAGCCAATAAAACAAAATTAAATAAAAAATGCAAAATCAACATCCAAGACGGTTCCAAAAGTCTGGAACCGTCTGCGATGTGCACATATCCCAGACGGTCCCAAACTGGAACCTTCTGTGATGTGGAGCTCATCCCAGACGGTTCTAGTTTGGAACCATCTGGGATATGTTCTCATAATAGACGGTTCCAATTTGGAACTGTCTGGGATGTGTGCTCATTACAGACGGTTCCGGTTTGGAACCGTCTGGTATGGGTTTTTTCACTCACGGTTGTAAAACCGTCTGTGATGACCTATTGTCATCACTGTCACATTGATAGAGACGGTTCAAAAAACTGTCTGTGATGACGGTTCCGAACCGTCTGTGATAAGGGGTTATCCAGTAGTGTCACTGACTGTTTTTATAAAAATCGTCTGGAATGATTATTGGGCACATCACTGACAGTTTTTGGCTAAAACCGTTTGTGATGTGGGGCACATCACAGACGGTTTGCAGACGGTTTTAGCCAAAAACCGTCTGTGATGATCATTTCTAGTAAATAAGAATAGAGAGCATCGACCTCGTCTGTATTTTAGGGTTTCTCGAGCTATTTTTGAGGTGGCTACGATTGAGAGGCGATCTTGTGGAAAGAGACCCTACATTTGGAGGTGTAATTGTAGATCCTTGTGCTCTAGGTCATATAAGGTTAGTAATTGGTTCAAATTTGCATTATATTTAAGATCTAGCTTGGTAAAGTAGGAAATTAAGCTGGTTTCTAGATCTAGCTTGGTGTAGATCCATTTGTTCTCTGTGATGTAAAGTATTAATTGGTTCAGATTTGCATTATATTTAAGATCTAGCTTGGTTAAAAAGGGAAATAAAGTTTGTTTTTAGATCTAGCTTGGTGTAGATCCATTTGTTCTCTGTGATGTAATGTAGTGATTGGTTCTAATTGTATTGTACTCAATATGTATATAGTTACTTAAAGGAAGGTGATATAGGCTAATAATTGGTTGTAATAGCATTATATTCAAGGTGTGTACATCTAGCTTGGTAAAGAGAGAATTGAAGATGGTTTTGATATACCTTGTTGTAGATCAATTTGTTATTTTTTGATCTAAAGTAGTAATTGGTTCTAATTGCATTATATTCAAGATGTAGCTAGGTATGAAAAGAGAAAATTGAAGATGTTGAGTTTAAATGTAGCTTACATATAAAGGCTGGTTTCATTTGAGAGGTTGATCATCCTGATTGGCACATGTGCATTGATTTCACCAGTTTAAATAAAGCTTGTCCAAAAATGATTTTCCTTTGCCCCGAATCGACCAACTGGTTGATTCAACAGAGAGCTGCGAATTGATGAGTTTCCTGGATGCATACTCAGGGTATCATCGAATAAGCATGGCAAGTGAAGATGAAGTGAAGACTTTCTTCATAACCCCATTCGGTGTCTACTGCTACAAAAAGATGCCGTTCGGGCTGAAAATGCTGGAGCCACGTAACAGTGTCTTATGCAGAAGACTTTCCAAAGTTAGATAGGGCATAATATCGAAGCTTATGTTGATGATCTCATTGTAAAGAGAAAAATTAGCTCCGATCATTTGTTAGATCTGGCTGAAACCTTTGGCAATTTGAATAAACATTAAATTAAGCTTAATCTAAAAAAATGTGTTTTTGGTGTTTGTTCTGGAAAATTGCTTGGTTTGCTTGTCTGTTAGTGTGGTATTGAAGTAAACCCTGAGAAGATTCAGGCCATTGAATCGTTAAGACCACCTTCTACAGTAAAGGATGTTCAAGGTCTAATTGGTCAGATGGCTGCTCTCAGTCGTTTTTATCTCTAGATCAGTAGAGAATGGTTTACCTTTTTTAAAGGTAATACGAAAACACGACAAATTACACTGGTCGTATGAAGCAAACAAAGCCATTAATGACATAGAAACCTATCTGCAAAGCCCACCCACATTGGTCTCACCCAACCCTAGAGAACCTTTGATGGTGTATTTGGTTACTTCAGATAATGTAGTATGTGATGCATTAGTTGTTGAATGAGATCAGGTTCAAAAATCTGTATATTATGTAAGCGAAGTTTTACATGGATCTAAGGAGCGATACCCTCAGGTCCAAAAATTGCTTTATGCTCTGCTAATGACTTCAATAAAATTGAGATATTATTTCCAATCTCATCAGATTATAGTGCCATCGTCTTTTGCTATGGGTAGTATTTTACATAACCAAGACGCAATTGGTCGGATTGCTAAGTGGACAGTCGAACTTAGGTCATTCGATATCAATTTCATAGCCCAAACAGCAATTAAGTCCCAAGTTTTGGCAGATTTTATCACTAAATAGACAAACAGTGATCCCTCTGTACAAGAGGATACAACTGATACCGACCACTGGATATTGTACTTTGATGGTTCTTGAGAAATAAAAGGCTCGGGGGTTGGCATAGTATTGGTTATGCCTCAAGGCGATCAGCTAAAATATGTAATTCAAATACAGTTCCCTACCACTAATAATGTAGCAGAGTACATAAGTATTCTAGCCGGGCTCCGGGCAACAAAATCCCTTGGAGTCTGTCGGCTTCTTGCGGTGGGCGATTCGCAATTAGTCGTAAACCAGGTTAGCAAGAAATACAGGATATCCGATGAGGTAATGGCTCACTACCCGAAAGAAGTGAGGAAATTGAAAAAATACTTTAGTCATTTCAAAGTCTAATATATACCGCGAAAAGATAATATCTTAGCGGACTAGTTATCAAAACTAGCTTCTTCACGATCACTGTTCCAGCAGGTGTTTTTCTTGAATATCTATTTAAGCCTTCTATAGGCACATGCATAGAAAAATCCCTGACCAGTAAAGAGGTTGAGGTCCTTGAGCAGAATTCGGATTGGGCTAAACCATTTAAAGCCTACCTAGAAAATGGGACACTGTCTAAGGATATTCAAGAAAGAGATAGATTAATTCGAAAGGCGCGAATGTACAAAATTCTCGACAATACCCTATATAGAAAAGAAGCAAATGGTATTCTCAGGCAAAGTGGTCTATTTCAATATCACTGTGATGAAATAAGTACAAAGATATATTACACTTCAATCGCTCATCCTCAGAGTAATGAAGCAGTTAAAAGAGCAAATGGCCAAGTTACACAAGGTATAAAAATGAGAGTGTTTGATCGTCGTACCAAATGCTCGAGGGCTTGGGTAGAAGACCTCTACTCTATGCTTTGGGCCATTAGAACAATGATCAGTAGGGCGACAACAGAAACACCTTTTCAAATGGTCTACGGAGCAGAAGCTGTGTTGCCAAGTGAAATTCATTTAGGCTCTACATGGATCTCTTTCTATGAACAAATCAGCCAAGAAGACCAGCGTGAAGATAACATCAACCTTCTAGAAGAAAAGCAAGACCGAGCACTTATCAGATTAGCGGCCTATTTAAAGATCTTAAGTAGATACTACAACAAAAGAGTACAACCACGAACATTAAATGTGGGAGATTTGGTTCTAAGGCGTATCCAGAATCAATCTAACTTGCATAAGTTGTCTCCTAAGTAGGAAGGTCCCTTTACTGTAGTATCAATCTCGTGACCAGGATCTGTTCGGCTTGCTATGGAAGATGGAAGAATCCTATCAAACGCCTGGAATATCCAGTATCCTCGCAGGTTTATGTGTAAATAGTTTGTTTTCATTTACATATGTTATCTATTTAATGTTATGTTTCAAAATTATGTCTATTCTAATAATCTTCTGGGAACTCACAAGAGTCATCAGTTGACCGACCTCTTTATACACAGCGTACAAGGTTGATGGTCGGGTTGCGAGATAACATCTAATAAAGACTTTTCTTGTAAGCCAGTTCTTACTGCATTGAAACTCATTAGCATGACCTTATCTCCAATCTGCTGCTGGTTAATACCAAGTACTACGTGAGGCGGATAGGTCGTCAGTCAAATAATTGTTTGTATTCTTAACACATTGCTATTCAATACTCAAATAGTTAGGGGCTAGTGACATACTCAGAACAATATAAATAATAGACACAAGACAAAATATAACACAAAAGGAGATCTTTCTAAATTCAATAGATCATACATTTAACTTATATGTAATCTTTACATTGCTCATGTATGTCTCAATGGCAGAAGCTACTTCCGCATTTTTTCTATTGATCTCTTCTTGAGTGCTATGCTAAGCTTCAGGTCGTGCGCTAGTTTTTCCAGTTCAACCATGTCTTTGTAGAAGTGCCTCAACTTAACGAAGAGGGTACCTACTTGGGCGGCGATTGAAGCTCGGAGTGCAACCTTGATGGTCTGTGCCATGATGGGGATCTGAATCTGGATAATCTTCAGCAGATCGTTTACCCCCTCGACCAGTTCATCAACCAACGGATTTGTATGTTTTACTTCTTTTCCTTTTAAATTCGTGGTGATCTTTTGAAACTGCTCAAAAAAAAGTTATGAGTAGATTTCTTACCTCTCTGAACTGTAGCGAAGTCTTTTGCAAAGATTTTCAGTTGGTCGGTTAATTTGTCGATATCATTCTTCATTACCGACCTCTCCTCTTCAACTTTTATTCTATCTTCTTCCCATTCGGAAAGTTGAGATTCTCTGGTCTTTATTCTATCTTTCAAATCTACAAAGTTTAAGTTTATATTTGTTTTTAGTTTTTCCAATAAATTTTTTTTGAGTTTAAAACTAGGTTGGAATTTCATTCTTACGTGTTATTTCAGACTCCTTTGCCTAAAGAGTATTTTTATACTCCTCGGAGAGCCTTTGAACTCTATCTTCATTTCTTTTGAAGGCTTTGTGGAGTCTAGCAGTTTTTCTTCATTATATTTAACCTCATCGTTGGCAGTGACAAGGTCAAATTTGTACCCCTTGGCGGTATTTTGTTCCACCAGGTGTTGCTTCTCTAGCTCTTTTATTTGTTCTTTTTTCTTTTCTAGAACAGTTGAGTTAAAACAAAACGTGACAAAGAAATGAATATTATAGTAAAGTCTTTACTTACTTTTTTACTTCGGCCTTAGCCAGAATCTTCGCCTATTGGATTAACAGGTCAAGCAGTTCTTGTAAATGCTGCTAAAAGAAAAATAGCAAATGAATTAAAGGCTGCCTTGTCTCAAAAAAGAAAAAAGAGACAAAGAGTATAAGACAAATACCTTTGTTTGCAAGCTATTAAAAACTTGCTCAAAATTTCTCTGATCAAATTGATCAAAGGAAGAGGTCAGTGGAAAAACCACTGGGTTGACGATGTTAGTGGTCAGAACGACCAGAGTCTCCTTTACAGCAAGGAGGTCTTTGGTCTCCTCAGCAGCGAAAGCCTCCTTGACGGTGGTCATGCTGTCCACCTCAATTGTCATCATTGGAGAAGGGCCAACCTCCTCCATGGTCGACGCACCCTAACCGACCAACAATTCACCACTAGCGGCCAAGGGAATTTTACCCTCAGCGCTAGGTGGGTTTACTTGCCCGCTAGTCGAAGAAGCCTCCTCGGTTAGAACCAAGGCTAGTTCCACACTTGTCGTAGCCGAGGTGACCAATGGGTTGCCTCAGCACCGACCTGGGCAGTCACATCATGATCCACTAGGGACCAGGAGCAGTTGCCTAGGGGCTAGGAGCAATTTTTTTTTTCAAATTCTAAAGACAAGGACTCTGAAATAAAAGTTATATGTAAAATTACATACCTGCATTAAAGTCCTGAGTCAATTTCCTAGGATAGGTATATGTAAAATTATATACCACACGTATTAAAACAACCAGAGTCATTTCAGTTACCAAGAGAAGCGCAAAGATTTGTTATTTTATTACCACTTAAAACTGATCAAACGATTGGCACACAACCCAATAATGTTACAGAAGTTGAAAAGCCTTGAGTAAATAAACTATTTTTCTCAAGACTTGGGAGCTAGCTAACAAGGATTAAACACCTGTCTTTTTATTAGGCCCTCAGAATTATTCGTGACTATATCATGTTAATGGGACTGCAACTCATGAAGCCCATATTACAATGAAAGAGGGCCATCTTTATCCGGACAGGTTAAGTCTTCGACCAGTTCATCACACTAGTCTTCACCGACAAGTGAAATGGTCACCCCTGACTCGACCACGTCCCGTCGGCCAAGAGCGAATGCGATAGTTAGCTGATGGAGGTGTCTAAGGTGTTTCCCGATCTTTTTAGGTATGATAACTACATGTTAATCCGTCGGCCAAAGAGAGACTACAACAGTTTAGCCGATGAATAGATAAGCCGATTTGGTGAAGTCTCATCGAGACAACTTCAAGGGTTTCTAAACAGACTGCTGAACTAAGAAACCTTTCAATTGCTTGCTTCAACTCCGATAGATCTTAATTGCAAAATCGTGAACACAAACAAGAATCAGATAGTTGTAATCTCTCTTTATTGTAGATTTCTGATGAAGTTTACACGGTAGAGTTTTGAAACTCTATACGGCCGCTAGAACCCAGTTAGGCGCAAGAGGAAATCTAAGTCGACGACTATAGATATAATCTAATCAAAACCCGAGAAATTCCAGAGGCCTAGTGCCTTTATTTATAGGGAGGACTAACCCTTACCCGATTCGAGTCGGTTACAAGTCCTTTTGTCAATTTAAGGAGACTAATCTAAGTGAGTTTGAGTTGGAGTCAAACTCAATGTCTTCTGAGTCATCCGGGGTCGTTCTCCTTTGGTGTTGTGACTAAGCTGGATTTGTGTAGCCTTGGCTGATTTCGAGTCGAACTCGAAGTTGTGTTCGAGTCGAAGTCGTTTGGTCGATACCGAGTCGTACTAGAGTTAGAGTTCTTGGTCAATGGTCGATGGATCATGCTCGAGCAACCTTGGTCGGCTTCTTGAGATTCCGATTTAGTCGATCTTTCATACCTGAGTAAAAGCAAGTCATGAAAATTATTAGGCATCATCCAATTCTGGCTGATATCAAATGGAATAGTTAAAAACGAACTCACCAAGTGATTTATTTGTCAGACTTGAGCTCTATTTATTGGTCCATGTAAGCATCGGCTATGGATGGATTAATGGTTGGGATGCTCTCATCAACCCCGACCAGTGAACTGGTCAGGGACAAGCAGTTATTCCCACACATGTCTCCGTGTGTACATTTATTGAATAGGTATACATAACCACCCGAAAGTTATTTCTGGAAAAGGCACCCCTTGACAAAAAGACACCGTTTGGCGAGAAGACATCTTTTGGCTACACGACACCCTTTTGGAAAACAACTGCCATCTCTTCAATCAAGATAAATAGGGGGGTCAATTCACATTGTTGAGAGTGAGGGAATCCGGTGTAGAAAGACATTTCTGATCTTGGTCAACATCTGCTCTCATTAGCAAGTTTGTAATCAAGAATTAGCATCCAGTAATCACTTTGTAACCAGTATATTCTATTCAAAGCCGCTTGGCTAATAAAGAAGCAATCCCCATCGTCTCCACTTTGGTCTCCAGGGGCCTACAATTTATATTTCTGTAAGTTCGATTAAGGGACCAATGTCCTGAACATCGACAACTTTTGTTTCTTTCCGCTACAATATACTCTACTTTGTAAGACCTAATTGTATAAATTACCATTATCATATATAATATTTAGTATGGATGTGTTATCAATTGTTGTAAATGTGCATACTATCCACATATCATGGGACTAGTAATGTATGCACATAGATCATCCTTCTTGGTATTCCGTACCAAAAAGGAGGGTCGTTACAGTTTTCTCTAGCTCTGCATTCACCCTATGTTCTTTAATGATGAGTACCTTGTTAAGAGATTCAATATCCTGCAATTTTCATCTATGTCTTTCAGTTTTTGTTTCATCTCACATGTTTCTTTATTAACTCAAAATTTTCTTCACTTCTGTTTTGCTTCATTACATCAGATTTTCCCTTCAATTGTTCTATCTCCACCTCAATTTTTTTAGCATTGAACAACTTTTTCATGTCAGATATCTTGTTTGTAGGCTCTATTTTAACTGTGGAACTAACATATAACATTAATACTAAGCTACTTTGGAAGAGCATGAACATTAATAAAGAGAAAGAAGTGCAAAATCTAAAAAACATACGAATTGAGATTGTATTAAGTGTGGTTGCCTCCCTATGGTAATCAAGGTTATTTGTAGTGTTTTGGCAAGCAAAGATCAAATAGAGAATGAGTGGAAAAAGATTATAAGCAAAAATGCTTGGTCCCTGAGCAAGCTTCCTATTGAAATAGAAGGCGCTTTATATCTAAGCTACAATGAAGCGCTTGCTGATGATACTGATATGACCATGCGAGATCTTCACGAGGCCGATCTTTTCAAAAGAAGGGTTGGATTGTTCTCGACTACGCTAGCTGAGAGGATGGCACATGATCCCAAAACTTCTGCTAGAATTTTCCTTATGTCATATTAAATGTAGTTCTACTCTCATATTTCTACCTTGTAGTTATTGTTGTCTTCGTTAACTTGCAACACACTAGTGGGGTGTGTTCGGTTCAGACACACCCACGCTCTACCAGTTGGCTCAATGCATCATTTCACATTGCGCTTCTTCCAGTGGATGCGAGCATAATTGGAGCATGTTCGCGTTCACCCACACCAAAGTTCGCAACCATCTATCATACAAGAAGCTCTATAAGTTGGTGTACGTCAACTACAATTTGCGGCTCAGAATCAAAGAACAAGAAAATGACAAGTCCGCAGTCGAAGATGATCTATTTCACCGCCATATGGAGCTTACAATATGCGACACAGAAAATCCAATCCGATAGTGGATGGAGAAAGGGAGGTCCAATACCAACCCCTTACTTGACGAGGACACAAAGAGTGAAAACCCCATCCCATCATAACTCATGATAGACCCGGTAGACACTGATGCATCCCAAAAAAAATACTGGGGGTGCAAGCATCCCCGAATGGGCAAAAATGATAGTGGGTGACACTCACTTGGGAAAGAGGAAGCATCAAGCAGTGCCGATGAGGGAGAAAGCAAAAAGGAGAGTTCCCTCAAAAAGAAAGGGGAAGCTTCCCATACAGCACGAACAGTACGTGGAGAGTGATGACTCAACTAATAGCACTCCCACAGACTGTCGGAGCCCACCGTACCAAGACAGACAACGATGGTGGTCAATCCCCTGCTAATCCCTCCATCCCTCTCACTTCCCACACAAAAGCATAGCTTCCCATACAATTTACAGGGGAGTCCCAGTACACTCATACCACAGAGGACAAAGACCATGGGCTCCACAATCACCTAGGATGACTACTGCA
This sequence comes from Otatea glauca, assembly GCA_036346275.1. NCBI lineage: Eukaryota > Viridiplantae > Streptophyta > Magnoliopsida > Poales > Poaceae > Otatea > Otatea glauca. Next base: position 6,846,531 of record CM070712.1, read on the forward strand.
GGGGGGAGGGACCATCGAGCAATCCATGATGCACCTCAGGAAAGCTGTAGCTTTTATAGTGTCGTCGAGATGCAAGAGAGTTATGGCATATATCGCCCATATGACTATACCATCCCGGATTCTCATAAGCAACCTTCCACCCAATGGGTCTACGAGTAGTAAGACTCTGAATTTTATGCCATGTTGTATCAATAGTGGGAAACGACTAGCCCATAGACGGGGCAAAGCTGGCACAAATACAAGGCAGAGTTACAACCTACACGAGGATTGGTGATGATGTCCATTGAGGAGTATAATATGGCCAACTAAGTGTACACCCAACGATACTACCCGTAGAGCCAAAGGTAATGTTTCGTTTGTATGTTTTATTTCATTGTAACTCAATATTTTTCTAACATAGCGTTCATGTAGATCCAACATGGCATATGTGCGATAATGGAAGGATGACGAAGCTATGCCGAGTGTGAACATCCACAATCGGTGAGAAATATTGATTTGAAATGTCATGTGTTATGGCATTGAAATGATTGTTATTGAAGTGTGGATTTGTTGGATTGAATTGTGAACGGTATTGAAATGAAATATTATTTGATGATATATTATTGTTAAATGCCTACTTTGCAACTTGAGATTGTCTAAAATATAGCAAAGGTCATGCCAAAATTTTTCACATTTTTTCATAGTTGTGCTATTATTGCAAAATATGTACTTTACAACTTCACATTGTCTCAAAACATATGAAAGGTCATGCCGGAATTTTATCATAATTTTCCATATTTTTTATACATTTCTAACATTTTTCTTGATTTTTTGTGCCTTTATCGGCTTTTTATAAGTTTCCACACTTTTTCGTAATTTTCCCATTTGTTCTTGCCTTTTTCTCCATTTTTCGTTCTGTTAACGATTTTTGACTCAAACCGAGCAGTTGATTTTCAAGATTACTGACCACCGGGTTTAACTTTTACAAACCGATCAGTTTTTGTCAAATTTCACTCCATTTTCGTAAAAAACCGGTACCGAGCTGACTTCGAATTTCCATCAAAAACGGTATTGTCAACCTTGATGAGACCCCTCCTCCTACCGCCTGACGAACAATAGTTCCTGATGCATCATGCATATAGGAAATGATGGTTCCACAAAACTACTTATATATGCTGCAAATATATCATGCCCCCCCTAAGTTGAAGCTTTGTAATTTGACCTGCTGCTTTCAAACAGTCATTGCATATAGATTACATAAACGTAGCATTGATGTTGCTATAACTTCCGTACTCTATTGGTTTATGTTCTACTTATGGGATTACAGGTTTACGTAGTTCTTTGTAGTCTACGTGCACTGATTTCTATCAATTAATTTGCGGATTTCTGGAATTAAATTAGTCACTTAAGTGCATGTATTTGTAACATGCTATGGCCAGAAGAGCCAATAATCAATGGTGAAACTAGACGTTTGGCATAGAGCGCCAAGTAGACAGGACCAGATTCGAAGTAGGGCTGTGTCTGGCCAGCAATATTTCATGATAGTCGTAGATGGAGTCTTCTAGTAAAGAAACTTGAGATAATTTAACAATGTATAAATAACTATATATAATTCCAAGATGCGTGATAGTGAGATCAAGAAAGGGAAGATATGTAGTGCCAGCGGCGAAGCCAGAATTTCAACAAACCTCGGGAAAGAACTAAGTGGCTATAACTAATACTAAACACTACGAACATAGAGGTATAACAAAAGTACAACACAAATGCACAAATAAAAATAAATTTGAACTCCATACTTAACATTTCAACGAAATAAATAAAATACATCAAAATAATATTGCGTAGTGGAGGCATACAAAAGTTAATACCTAATTAATGAAGGTTTAGTGCATGTGAACCTATCATATTTCTATCAATAATACTACAAGAACTTGAAGCTGTAAAAAATGAAATTGTATATGTAAATTAGACACACAAAACTACAAAGCTAACTGTTGAGGCAAATTTGCAAAACACTTTGGACCATCATAGTGGTACAACACTGGCCTAAAAGCATCCTCTTCCAAAGGCTTGCAAAGCTTTCAAATGCGGATCCTCACCTGATAGGATGAAGATTTCAGAGCATGAAACCAAAAGCAAATGATAAATAGATATGCACCAACTTAGTCATTACCTGTGCTGGAAATCTAGATTCACCTTTAAACTTCCTATCTTCCCATGCGGTGGGATCAATATTAGATCCTCCAAAACTGTTAGCCTCACACAAAGCAAATTAATTAGAACACCAAAAGATGTTAAGACTCTAATACCCTTTCTTATATGCAGCAGTCCGCTGGATCATATTAGAGTTTTGTGAGATAAGACATGGGAATACACGTCTCAAGAACAAAGCAGATGAATCTCATAGAGAGAACCAAAATAATAACATTGAAGCAACCACAATGAAAGAGAAAGTTTTGGCAAACCAACCATAAATTCTTTAAGCATAATCTCAAAAGAGTACAAGGAATTTTTACTCTCACAACCTCTCGAATCTTTTAGGACCTTCAGATCTTTACCCTATACAAGAATCTAGTGCTAAAAAATAACATTGCCTCTAATTCTCTTGTACACCTTTTGCTATGGATGAGTTGGCTTTTGGCTTCTTGGTTGCTTGGGTTCTCCATTGCCAACCCCCACTACTACAGAAAGGACTATGTTAGACCCCTCATCACAGACGGTTTTAAAAAACCATCTATATTAAATCTAATCATAGACGATTTGTAAAGCGCAACAGTCTAAGTAACTGGATTCGCTAAGAATCGTCTATGATAAGCTTATATCATAGACGGTTCGTGGCAAAAACCATCTGTGAATTATTACTGATAGTTTTTACCACGAACCGTCTGTGATATAATATATATCATAGGCTGTTTTTGGATAAAATTGTCTATAATATGAGGCGATATATATACACCTAGGGTTTGTGACCACGCGCCTAACTTCTTACTTAAACGACCTTACGTCTCCCCTCGAGCCCATGCGCCGCCATCCTCCCATCGCACATAAGACCAAAGTAAAAATAGGCTGTCTATGGTATTCTCATTCGGGGATGACGATGAAATGGAAGATAAATCAGAGTATGATAACTTTTAGAACAAACACTAGATGGAATTGGATTTTTCCTTAGAATCCATCAACATTAGAATAATAACGAAGATGAAAGTGCTACAAAAATTCATATTTTAAGACGATCCTGATTAGAAAAATTGTTGCCTCGATGCATCTTAGATGTTTAGATATTCAATTACAAAATCTATAACTGGTTGTGACTTGTAAATATCATTACCGAAATATCTAAGGAGAAGAAAATTTCTAATAGCAAATACTACTCATAAAAATTCTTCCAAGAGAGAAAGAAAAATATCTAGATCATAGACGATTCTTTACACAAAACTTCTATGATAGGCTATTATCACATATAGTTCTTGATAAAAACTGTTTGTGACAGCCTATTATCATAGACGGCTTGTACCATGAATCATTTATGATCGGTTATTCACTGACGGTTCAGATACCATCTATAATGCACTTTATTATCACTGATATATGCTTACAAACGGTTCATAAAATCATCTGTGATGAAGTTTTTGAAACCATCTGTGATGGCCTTTCCTATGGTAGTACCCTAGGTTTATATAGCATCCCTAGTTCTTCTCCAAAGCAAATAGGAATCCTACTCCTATTAGAATTAGGAATCCGAATCCTATTAGGGTTGATATAGTATACCTTTTGGAATGTAAAATGCTATATATGAGTCACCATATTTAACAAAAGATAATAAGCACAATAACCTGCTAGATTAATTTCGATTGAGGTGCAGTATGCGTTCCAAATAGAATTTCAAGGGCAAAATACAAATTATGGTAATTAAATAAGACATTTGTTTGTTATTTCTTATTTAGATCTGGATTCAACAAGATAAAAAAAGATACAAATTATGGGCAGGCAATACAAATTATGGGCAGGCAACAGCATCATTCATGGCGGAAACAGTAAGGTACACTGGACAACAGTTTGCTGGCTATTCAATATGGGGGGCCTAGGGATTCTTGACCTGGACAGGATCGCCAGAGCACTGCGACTTCGCTGGCTATGGCTCAGGTGGATGGCCTCAGAGAGGCCATGGATCGGAATGTCCACACCATGTGACCTGATGGATCGACAGCTTTTCTCCGCGGCCATAAAAATAACCATTGGAAATGATCATACAGCAGCCTTCTGGACTGACAAACGGCTCCAAGGTACAGCACCCTCGCAACATGCATCAGATCTCTTCAGGCACTCCAAGCGGAAGTCACGTTCGGTGGCAGACGCCCTTACAAACAGCAACTGGATTCGAGATATTCGGCACAACCTAACGGTCCATCTTCTACTCCAATATGTCAATTTATGGCGAAAAGTACAATCTGTGCACCTATAGCCACAAGTTCACGACGTCATAACCTGGACGCAAAATTCTAGTGGCATCTACACAGACTCATCGGCATACCACATGCAGTTCACAGGAAGCACTTTCAAATCTTTCCATACCACAGTCTGGCCAGCGTGGGCTCCATCGTGTTGCAAAGTCTTTCTATGGCTTGCCCACCGGAATCGATTATGGACGGCACAGTGACTGCAACGCAGGGGGTGGCCGAACTAGTATTTCTATCCAATGTGTTGCCAAAATCTGGAAACCGTGCATCACATTTTCATAGATTGCCCCCAAATTCGATGTTTGTGGAAAGCCATTGCCAGATGGGTACAGTTGCCATCTCTTTTGCCGGACCGGTGGGATCACACCGCCGCCCTTAGCCTTGCTGATGAGGACATCGTTTCTATTGACACAACCGCGCCTAGTCACTCATCTCATACACAACAATCTGAACCCGTATTACAAGGACCAATTACTCGTGCTCGAGCACATCGACTTAATTATCAGGTGAATACGTTCCTAAGTTTTGATACAAGAGATTCCCAGAATGGAATGCTATTTAATCCTTGTGATGATATTATTGTCCTTAGGAACCAAAAAGAAGAACCTCATAACGCCAAGCATGAAACTAGATCGTCATATGCACGAGTTCCACTCGGATTCAGCTTTCCTAACAGCACTAACTTAAAATGGCCATAACTTTTGATCTAGAAGGGTGTTCGGCGCAAATGAGTACTTGATTGAAAGCTTTCATCGCCCTCTTTCGAATGGATCCAGTCTCACCTTCAAATTCCATCTAAGATGTCCAAAAATTGCAAAACAAATCACGTCACTTTTTCAGTCCGAGTCAAAGTGGGCCTTGGGCCTTGTAATCAAGTTGTTTTTGGTCTCCCTAGGGTTTGGATGACCTCCTCCTTCTCGTATCTCATAAATAGCCAGCCGCACCCTCCTCTAGGGTTTGGGTTTTGTTTGATTAGTTTAGCCAAGTGCAAACTTTGAGTCTTCGAGTTGTGCTGGACAGCCACCTTGTCAAGACCTCCAATAAAACCCCACCTTGATTTTGCCTTCAATTCTTATTTGCAATTTCAGATTGCTTTTACTATTGTTCTTGCTTGTTCTTTGGTTGCTTGCAGGAATTGAACCTCGTGTTCAGGTTGATCGTGCCCACGGCAAGATCAAAACACTCCGGAGTTGGTTTAGCGATTGCTAAGGCGTATCGTCGTCATGCGTTGTAGTCAGATCGTCAATGTCAGTTCCACCAAATCGAGAGTTACCCTTCTCATCGAAAGATCGGGACCATAGTTGCTATCATGTGGTATCAGAGCTTCGGGTTTCTCGGTGAGAGATTTCCTGTTTTCATTAGTAGTAGATTGATTCATTCCTAATGTCCAGAAAAGGCCAAAAAATAGTAGTTGATCATCCGATGTCCAAAACCATCTGTGCCTTGCATCTTTTGTCAGTTTTGCATCATGATTTTTTGGTTGCATCGTCGTGTTGAGTTGCTGGTCTTAGTTTAGATCGGTGGACGGTTCATCTTGTCTTTGTATCTTGTTGTCATCCTTGCTGTCGCCACATTACTGCTGCAGGTTCGTCACCTTCCTTCAAACCGGCCCGGCCGCAAGCAACACCCCTCCTGCTGCACCAACTGCCATGGCAAGGAATCGCCATCCAACTCTTGCCGAGACAACCACATCCACCTTGCCAACCCTGCCGCCCCTTGCCATAAAAAAATTCAGAGCAGAGAAGAAGAAGGAAAAAATAGAGAAGAAGAACGGAGAAAAAAATTCCTAGCATATTTGTTTCGGTTTGAGGAGTTAAGGAAAGCCCTCTCTGCATTTGTTTTCGGTTTGAGGAGATAAGGAAAGCCCTGCCTATAAGAAGGAATAACCGGAGCCCTCTCTGGATTCGGTTTCAGCATTTTTGAAGTCAATTTGGAATCCTCTCCGGACACACTACACCAAAACAGCCATAACTTTTGCATAAGACCTCCGATTGGGCTTCCCGAGGCTTCGAAAAATTTGTAGCTCCGATTTGGTTCCCAAGGCTTCGAATAATTTGTTCGACCCCAAAAACATCGTTTAGGACCTCAAAACACCCCCGGAAGTTCGAAAAAATTCGACCGTCTTCGTTTTTGCTGGAATTTTTGCTGTTGTTTCTTAGTTTTGTGTGCGTCACTGCCCCACAGATGGTTCGCCAATCCAAGTTATCAAACTCCCGATAGATCGCTGCCTTTATCTGCCGCACCCCCCTACTTGCTGACATTGATTTGCTTTTCATCAGTTTGGGCTAGGATCAGCAACATTGACTAGTACTTTGAACGGATTTTCACTTTGCATTTACTAATTTGATTGTTGCTAATCCTTGCTACTATTTTTAAGCCTATCTAGCTCCACATATTCTACAACGTGCGTTTGTTCGATCCCTTGGCGATCGCTTTATCCAAGCTTCAGAGATCTTTTGACACCGCCAACGGCCGACAACCCCTGCTGCACGGTAAGAACTCGTAAGAGCTTTGGTACCAGCTTGAGAGTTGAGTGAATTTTTTCACCACATTCTATGTAGTGATAGGAACAGTATACTTGTGATTCTGTTTCTTGTTTTCTACTAACCATGTCAGGTGACGAGAGTTCGCCGCATCACTCTCCACGTATGAAGAGCATTGTTGCTAACTTTGAGAGGATGACGAGGACCATCACTGAAGGTCTTACTGAGGATGTACAACTCACTAATGAGTGTATGTCACTGCAAGAAGACCGTCTCCGGTCCATTGAGACCGCATAGGGAGTTGCTAATGCTAACCTTACCACTATTTTGTCTAGACTTGATATGCTTGCAGCTGCTGCCCTGGGAACTTCCATTCCTCCGCCTCGTCTTCTAAGCAACAACAATTGCATACTACGTGCACAACGGGTTCCCATTACTGTCCCGGCTTCCCAGCATGGCCCCGCTACCTCGGCTGCTCAAACACACATCGCCAACACTTCGGCTCGGCAACCTAGGGCTACCCTAGCTTCGGGAGGTGAGGTGGAAGAACAAGATGGTGAGAACTACGATGACTACACCACTGATTTGGAGGATGACCATACCATCAATTTCCACCAAGACCACGACCATCGTCAGTTGCGCTTAAATCAGCAAGGTATGCGACGTGATCCACAGCGACGTGAGGTACGTGATCGTGATGACGTTTTCACTAAAGTAAAATTCAATATGCCCCCTTTCGAAGGTAAATATGATCCTGATGGTTACCTCAATTGGGAATTACTTATTGATCAAAAATTTGCATGCCATGATTTCCTTGAGGATAGAAGAGTTAGGGCTGCCACTAGTGAATTCTCTGATTTTGCTTATATTTGGTTGAGAGAGCAATGCCGCGTTCATCCAAATAATATACCCACCACTTGGGAAGCATTAAAGCTGATTATGAGACATAGATTTGTTCCCTCACACTATGCTAGAGATTTAATAAATAAATTCGCCTACGCCAAGGTAAAAGTTCAGTAGAGGAATATTATCAAGAATTGCAAATTGGCATATTGCGTTGTGGTTTAGTTGAGAATGAGGAAGCTTCTATGGCTCGTTTCTTAGGTGGTTTAAATCGAGAAATCCAGGACATTCTAGACTATAAAGATTATAATTCGATGACTCGTTTATTCCATCTTGCTTGTAAAGCTGAACATGAAGTGCAGGGAATCGAGGACAAAAGCTAACTTTTTCGCAGCTCGTACTACTTCGTGGACGCCTCACACCCCCGCTGCCCCGTTCGGCCGTACCACTACACCGAGCTCCTCCAACTACAAAACGGCATCCTCTACTTCACATTCAGCACCACGAGCACCTGCACCGACGAAAACTGCCACACAAGCTCCCACAAAAAGTTCGACGTCGTCAGTCGCCTCAACAGGACGTACAAATGACATTCAATGCCATCGCTGCAAGGGTTTTGGCCACATCATGAGGGAGTGTCCAAACAAGCGTGTGCTAATAATTCGTGAAGACGGCGAGTACGATTCAACAAGCGATCTTGATGAAGAAACGTATGCTTTGCTTGCTGAAAATGAAGATGGTGATCCAATCTTAGAACATGAAGAAGAGCACGTGAGCTCTAGTGATGCTGACCAATATTTAAGTCTTATTGCATAACATGTGCTTAGTGCTCAGATTGCCCGTGTCGAGCAAAATCAGCACAACTTGTTTCACATTAAAGGCGTCGTCAAAGAGCGATCGATTCGAATAATCATTGATGGTGGGAGTTGCAATAATCTAGCCAGCCTGGACATAGTGGAGAAGCTAGCACTCTCCACTAAGCCGCATCCTCAGCCTTACTACATCCAGTGGTTCAACAACAACGGCAAGCTTAAGGTAACTCGTATGGTAAGAGTACATTTTGCTTTAGGTTCTTATCATGATTATGTCGATTGTGATGTCGTACCTATGCAAGCATGTTCTATGTTGTTAGGTAGACCGTGGCAATATGATAAAGATTGTTTACGTCATGGTAGAATAAACCAATACTCTTTTGTGCATAAAGAGAAGAAAATTGTGTTACATCCAATGTCTCCTGATGCTATTTTAAAAGATGACATTACTAGAGCTAGTAGAGAGAAAAACCAGGAGCATGCTAAGAGTGAAAATCAGATTGTAGCAAAGGATCTTGACAAACACAACAATAAAGAATCTAAACCTGTTCATGAGAAGATAAATGAGATTAAGTTGAAAGGTGCTTGTTTTTTTGCTACCAAATTTGATGTGAATGAGTTGGATGTTACAAGTTCTATTTGCTATGCATTCGTTTGCAAAGAAATTTTGTTTTCATTTGAGGATATATCTTGTTCTTTGCCTCCTGCTGTCACTGACCTTTTGCAGGAGTACACTGACATTTTTCCAAAGGATGTACCACTGGGGCTGCCCCCAATTCGAGGAATTGAGAACCAAGTTGACCTCATTCCCAGGGCATCTTTGCCCAATCGTGCGCCATACAGAACCAATCCGGAAGAAACTAAGGAGATACAACGCCAAGTTCAAGAATTGCTTGATAAAGGGTACGTACGTGAGTCTCTTAGTCCTTGTGTTGTCCCGGTCATTTTAGTACCCAAGAAAGATGGATCATAGCGCATGTGTGTGGATTGTAGGGCAATCAATAATATCACCATTAGGTATCGTCACCCTATTCCTAGGCTAGACGATATGCTTGATGAATTAAGTGACTCTACAGTGTTCTCTAAAGTTGATTTGCATAGTGGGTACCACCAGATTCGTATGAAGCTAGGAGATGAATGGAAAACGGCTTTTAAAACTAAATTCGGTCTATATGAGTGGTTAGTAATGCCTTTTGGGTTAACTAATGCACCTAGCATTTTCATGAGATTTATGAACGAAGTTTTGTATGCTTTCATTGGCAGATTTGTGGTGGTATATTTTGATGACATTTTGATATATAGCAAATCATTAGAGGAACACCTTGACCATTTACGTGCTATTTTTGATGCTTTATGAGATGCACGCTTATTTGGTAACCTTGAGAAGTGCATCTTTTGCACGGATTGAGTCGCTTTTCTTGGTTATGTTGTTACTTCCCAGGGCATTGAAGTTGATCAGGCCAAGGTTGAGGCAATACAGAGTTGGCCGACTCCTAACACGGTCACACAGGTGCGAAGTTTTCTAGGACTTGCTGGATTCTACCGTCGCTTTGTGAAGGATTTCAACACCATTGCTGCACCATTGAATGAGCTTACCAAAAAGGGTGTGCCATTTGCTTGGAGAGATGCACAGGGGAACGCCTTGAACACATTGAAAGATAAGTTAACACATGCACCACTACTCCAACTTTCAGATTTTTCTAAGACTTTTGAACTAGAATGTGATGCTAGTGGAGTTGGTTTGGGTGGCGTGTTGTTACAAGAAGGAAAACCTGTTGCATATTTTAGCGAGAAATTGAGTGGGCCTAGTTTGAATTATTCTACTTATGATAAGGAATTATTTGCTCTAGTTCGAACTTTAGAAACATGGCAGCATTATTTACGGTTCAAAGAATTTGTCATACATTCTGATCATGAATCTTTGAAGCATATTCGAAGTCAAGCAGAATTGAATCGTAGACATGCAAAGTGGGTTGAATTAATTGAATCTTTTCCTTATGTTATAAAACACAAGAAGGGAAAGGAGAATGTTATTGCTGATGCTTTGTCTAGAAGATATACAATGCTTTCACAACTTGATTTCAAAATCCTTAGATTAGAGACGATTAAAGAGCAATATGTACATGGTAACGATTTTAAAGATGTGTTGCTGAATTGTAAAGAGGGAAAAACATGGAACAAATTTGACCTCAAAGATGGGTTCGTGTTTAGAGCTAATAAACTATGCATTCCAGCTAGCTCTGTTCGTTTGTTGTTGTTACAGGAAGCGCATGGAGGTGAGTTGATGGGACACTTTGGTGTGAAGAAGACGGAGGACATACTTGCTGGTCATTTCTTTTGGCCAAAAATGAGAACGGTGTGGAACGATACGTTGCCCGTTGTACTATATGTCAAAAAGCTAAGTCACGACTTAACCCTCATGGTTTGTATATGCCTTTACCTATTCCTAGAGTGCCTTAGGAAGATATTTATATGGACTTTGTTTTAGGACTGCCTAGAACAAAGAAGGGGAGGGATAGTATCTTTGTTGTTGTGGATAGATTTTCTAAGATGGCACACTTCCTACCATATCATAAAAGTGATGATACTACCAACATTGCTGATTTGTTCTTTCGTGAAATTGTTTGCTTGCATGGTGTGCCCAACACAATAGTTTCAGATCGTGACACCAAGTTCCTTAGTCACTTTTGGTGAATTTTATGGGCTAAATTGAGGACTAAGTTTTTATTTTCTACTACTTGTCATCCCCAAACTGATGGACAAACTGAAGTTGTCAATAGAACTTTATCTACCATGCTTAGGGCTGTTTTGAAAATGAACATAAAATTGTGGGAAGAATGCTTGCCTCATATTGAGTTTGTTTAAAATCGTTCACTGCATTCTACTACAAAGATATACCCGTTTGAGATTGTTTATGGGTTAGTTGTCAATAGAACTTTATCTACCATGCTTAGGGCTATTTTGAAAACGAACATAAAACTGTGGGAAGAATGCTTGCCTTATATTGAGTTTGCTTATAATCGTTCGCTGCATTCTACTACAAAGGTGTGCCCGTTTGAGATTGTTTATGAGTTTGTTTATGGATTGTCAAAGTCAGTTCCACCAAATCGAGAGTTACCATTCTCATTGAAAGATCGGGACCATAGTTGCTATCACTTGTAGATTGGAACCTACATCACGTTAACCGCCAGCCAAGATTTCGTACAGGGCTGAAAACTCTGATCATCCTAACTTGTTGGCAATGGTGGAAAGAGTGAAACAACAGAGTTTTTCGAAACAAATGGAAAGCCAATGATGATATCATCTAATCTATCAAAGATGAGGCCGCAACCTGGATTATTGCGGGAGCGGTTCATCTAAAAAATCTGGTGGACCAGCAAATTTAATTTTTCTTTCCTCTCGTTTTTCTTTTTCTATGCAACCCTGTTGCTTATCCTGGTGCATTATCCTGTAACTTGTACTCTCCTAGCCTTTTCTATCTAATACAGTTCACAGCCATGCTATCTTTCAAAAAACAAAGGTTAACAACAAAGATTTTAAGTGAGACACTGCCAACTTAATGAATATTAGCTACTTACAAGATTTTAAATGGCACGGCAGCGAGCTCGACGTGGCAGGGCGGCGACGGCGTAGGGCGGCCTGGCTTGGAGTCTAGGGCAGCCACAGTGCAACCACGCAGGGCGTAGGGTGTAGGGGGCAATGACAGTGGCGGGTGGCGTGAGGAGCGGCGCGGTCGAGCGAGGAAGCGAGGGCGCGGTCGCGTGAGCTGTGAGGACTGGATTTTGGAACGAATGCTGCAGCGCTCGTCTGCTCCTGATGGCCGATGGATGTTAGCCTCGGGCTATTGCCTTAAGGTGCACTGCTCTACTCCTAGTTGGATTAAGTCTCAGACGGTCCGAGACTTAGCTTCGCCCCTATCCAGTGCAAAAGCACTATTTAGTGGACATGTGTACAAACTTTTAGTTTGAACATCAAATTGGCAAAAAAAAATCTAAAAAAAATTATGGTTGTACTTCTCTAATTACTCAATTTATGTATAAATAATTCGTGGAAGTGCTAAATGCACTTCAATCAGGCATTGTTTTCGGACAAATAATTCACTAAATACATTTAGTCACTAAACAATGCCATTACATCTAAGCTGAACAATAGTAAATTATCTAGCAAATAGTGATCAGAATATTTCCTTGTCTTATCTGCTAGCCTGAATTCATACCGGTTATGTTTTAAGCAAACAAAATTGAAACAAAAAGCTATAAACTAGAGAATATATATAGTATATAGAGTAGATTACATCGTGGGTCTCTTAACTTGTCAAGTTAGTTCACTTAGGTCCCCAAATTTTAAAACTGCACTTTTGTGTTCTCAAACTTGTATAAGTGGGTCATCACAGGTTCTAAGAATGATTTGTTAGGCTTGATTGCTAATGTGGAGTGTTGACCGCTACCATCTTGACATTGAAAGACCATGCGGAGGTCTATCCTTGATGGTGATGAGTAATTGACTGTGGTTTAGCATGTTGTGCTTGAATTTGAGTTTGATCTCATTGGATTTTCAAACTAGAGCAATTTGAGTTGCTGTGTGGAGACCAGTCATCCGACCCCGAGTGGTCTGGGCTTTGGCTGGTCCCGAGTGGTCGGGGCTTTGGCTGGTCGAAGACCAGTCGTCCGACCCCGAGTGGTCGGGGCTTTGGTTGGTCGGAGACCAGTGGTCAGACCTCGAGTGGTCGGGATGGAGACCAGTGATCAGACCACGTGAGGTCGGGGTTTTGACTGGTCAGCATAGTGTATATCATTCTGTTGAGATCAAAATGTGATTACATGTGTTGTTGGACTTTGCTATGTGATTGTGTCCTTGTCTTTGATGGTTGCAGGACGACGGTGCTAGGTCATGGTGAGGCGGAGGATGACCGAGACTAGGCGAGGAGCGTCGGAGGTCCAGACGGTTGGGAGATCGCCGGAAGATGATCGGAGACGGAGTCCGGGCAAGTCAAGAAGATAAGGAAAGGAGATGATGCTAGCTAGATGCCGCGTGGATCAATGAGGGCTGTCGGATTGAGGTCTAGTTGATAGGTTAGCGGGTCTAGGTAGTATGCTTTGAAAACTGTGCAAGAAAACCTGGTATGTGTGTGGGTTTTGGGTTAGCCCTTGCATGGCTGTGTGTGTGGGTTAATCCTAGCCCTTAGATGAGTGCTCTATGGTTGAGGGACTCATCCAAGGGTGGTAGGTGGCCCAAGGGTAGTATAAATAGGGGTGGAGGGGTAGCCTCCTTCCCTTGAAGGTTTCTGAGGTTTTTGAATGCTCCTTTGAGCTTTGCCCACATGAAAGTGAGGCTTTGTAACATCTCATTCCAGAAATAAAAGTTTTATCCATCCATTTCTGAATTTATTTTGCGCATTTACATTATGTCTTTACTGTACGCAATTTAAATTCAGCATTTACTTTCCCGCAATTACATTCTCGCAATTTACTTTCACTCAATTTGGATTTGCCTCCCCTCCTTCTAAATACTGTTGATCTTGGATGTTTTGAGTGTGTTCATATGGTTTACATCTCTTTTGCACTCTTGGATTGAGTAGAGAACATCTTTTCTTTCAAATTCCAACTTTATTCAGAACTTGTTCTTTGCACAGTATTTAGTATTTGATTTTTATAAAAATCTACAAAAATCCTTTTTAAGTGATTCTTATTGGAGGAGGTGCGGGACTCCGATATCCACCAGCAAAAACATTTTGGAGTTCACTTGTTGCACCGTTTGGGCGCCATGAGGTGAAAACCGAGCCCCAAACCTTCTGCTCGAAGTTCTTGACTGACTGTGTTCTTGATTTTTGCTGTTTTTTTTGTAAGGCTTTTTGAGGAGAAATTTGTTGGAGTTCTTCACGACTTTTCTTCTCATAGGGAGAAAAATTCTCAAAATTTTGTGAGCTTCATAAACCCACCAACCTCTTGTTCAAATTGAGGACAATTTCTGTAAATTCTGCTTTTGCTTTTCTGAAAGTGACTTTTGTGATTTGATTTGATCTCCTTTCTAAAAGCAAGAGTTGGATTGATTCCTTTTTATCTTGGACATTAGACAACCAGGATTGTGACTCAAAAATCCCCACATATTTTATGGTACTTATCCATACAAGCTAGGGGTACACATAGTTGTCTAGTTTTTCGGGTTTTTTTTCACGATTTCTTTTGAACGATCTTGTCGAGGTTTTTGTTGGAGTATTTTGGAGGGAAATTTATTTGCGACCATTCACCCCCCTCTGTTCGCCATCTCGATCCTTCAGATATATATGTACCTATCACTTCGGGGGTGAGTTTTTTTTAACTTATGTTCTCGTAAGACAATAAACTGTGTTATCTAGCATGATTTAAATAAAAATTCCCCAAACTTCTGCATCCCATAATTTCTGAACTTCTTCCTTCCCTCACTATTATGTGAATCCATCTGTAGTCACATCATCTATGGTTGCGGCATTGAATTCATCCACGGCTAGTCACTATTCTGTAAAATAAAGAAATGAATTCAATGAGGCCATGGACAACGCGACGAGCATTGGTGACGGATCGATCGCAGCGTGTCACTTTCCCTTGCGGCAACTAGCCACAGATGAACTCGATGGCGGAGCCATGGAGTAGTTGAGGGATTTTTTATATAAACCACTAGACAACATAATCCAATGTCTTGTGAGGACCTAAGTAAAAAAAAAAACTAATCCCCGAAGTGGTAGACACACATATGCTAGGATGGCAACGATCAACACTCCACATCAATAGTAAGCCGAGCGAATCGTTCTTGGGACTTGTGATGAGCAACTTAAATAAGTCGAAGGACTCACCATGTAATTGACTATAGTATATATGATTTATGCAAACCTTTGTACAAGTTGTACTTATCAATCTCAATAGTGACTACCTTATGTTTCTACACAGTATTGACTCCAAGTGATCCTGCATGGTAAGCATGTTAGATAAATTGGATCAAAATCAGTAGGACCAAACTATACACATGTCCAGCAACACAACTTTCTAGCTGCCCCGGCAAGTTTTAGGCAGCTCAAGCAAAACAGCTTGATATCCTTGGCATTTCGCCGAACATTTGGTAGACAGCACTATGCCAATGTTCAGTGCAGCCAACATAGACGTTATTGAAGTTTCTTATGGGCACAAATGGCTAACTTTGCATCGCTCGTATGGTGAAACAAAGCACGAACACATTATACAAACGTTCACTAGACGAGCCAATTAGATTTAAGTATTGAACGGAACTACAGAAGTAATTTGCAATAAACACCCCAGGAGCCAACGAGCTAGCTGCTGCAATGCTGCTACACACCACTAACCTCGGCGTATCGTGCAGCCCACACGGGGAAGCCCCCATCGCGGCCTCACCTCACCTACTGGTTGCCGCACCAACCCTCAGCATCCTGCACGCCCAATGGCTCAATTTGTCCCTTTGCCGCTCGCTACAAACGCACCGGGCAGCCAACACTTCCCATGTTGTCACGGCGGCACCTGACCGAGCACCTTGCTGCCGCGCCCAGTGCTCAAGCGTTGCGATCAGCCCGCAGTGAAGCGGGGTGGTCGTGGCTGACGACGAGACTGGCGGCGGGGTAAGCGCAGGTGACCTTGGCGGGGTGGGGCGTGGTGGAGGATGAGATCGGTGGCGGGGTACGCGAGGGTGCAGACCAGATCTGCCGAAGGGTCGGTGCTGTGCAGACTCAAAATCAGTAGCGACGGGGTTGTGGTGGAGAACTAGGCAGCAAGCAGCCGACGCAGGGAGGAGGAAATTGCTAGCGGGACGGCCCAAGCAGGGAGACGGCGGCTCCCGTCCTCGAGACCGTGCTCGCACTAGGAAAAAGATCAACGGGGAGAAAAGAGGCAAACTACCTCGGTGAGATCCATGGATTACTATTCCCTAAATTTCTAAGGGAAGAAGATTATACGTTTCTTTGACTGCGTATGATCAGTTATACCAAGGTGCTTAAAATTAAAAGGGAGTCTCTAGTCTTCATCCGGATGTTTTGTTTTTTACAAACATCCAAATTTTAGACTTTTAGATCAAAGTATCAAATAATCCATCAAAACACAATCTCACCCCCTTCACATCTTACGGTTCTCAACACAGATCCAATACTTTAAAATTTGGATGTTTTTTTACTAAGAAAACATCCAGGTGATATTTATCAAAACCCAAATTAAAAAAGTTCAGTTTGTACGGCAAGGAACCCAAATATGTGTTTTGGTTGCAAAATACTTTAAGGTACTATAGTTATGTATTCGTTGCGGTAGGATATAGATATTGCAACTATATAAAATTGTGGGAATAATAATTGGGTAATACCATGATTAATTTTTTGGTTGGAACATAAAAGACCTTTTGCAACGAAAATAAAAAATAGTATTGAAAATCGTGACAATATGATATACCTATTGTCAGGAAATAATTATTTATGGCAAATAACAATAAATATTACAGTAAATTATATTTCGTTGTGCACGTGATGTAAAAGGCATGTGTAAAATGACCATCAATAAAGAACACACATTTCGTCTCCCATTCCTAAGGTATTGAGTTTCAATGTTGTTTAGTGTTACTACTTCCCGAAATATGTCTCTCAGGGATTTTTACTTACTGACATAAGCCAGATAAAGAAGTCAAGGCCTCTTTTAGAGCATATGATCTTTTTTTTTTCAAATTGATATGAGGGCTAAACTGTGTCATATCAATTCCAATAAAACTGCTGTAAAATTAATGCTTTCTAAATAGATTATCGAAGGGATCCAGGAACGGTAGAGAGATCTGAACCTAGGAACCATGGTTTGAAAATTCGATCTAAAATTGTGATTTTCGGCCATATCAGTCCGGCTCTCGATTTGGAACCGGTCGGTCCAATACAAATTCAAATTCAAAAAATTTAGAAAAAATTATCCAAAATTTCTCTAAAATTAGTTTTAGTAGCCTTTTTATTTATGGCATGAATTTTTTTTGAAAAACCGAATTTGAGAGAAGTTTTTTAGCAAATCTGAATATAGATAATAGAAAAGGAAAAAAAAGAAAAACTTTCATGTATATGGATATGTATACATTCTAATTGTACATTTCAGACGCAATAATATAATTTTCGGTTCATGGTATTGATCCAGGATGTTTTTACGGAATCGGAATTATGTCTTTGTTTCTAAGAAATGAACGGAGATAAAATAGCTGGGCTATTTTTTTAATATAAATGTGGTACGAGATATGATAAAAAAATTGGTTGTTATTAATACTATAAATTTATCGTTAATACTCAACAATGTCAAGCAGAGCAGTAGCCAAAAAGTGGTTATTAATACTAGAAAAGTGGTCGTTATTTCTTCATAATCAATAATAGCACACTATCTATTGTTAAAAAATATTGTACATGGTCGTTAGTACTATTAATTGTGGAGCCTTTAACGATGGCTAACGACCATAATTATGAGGTTGTTATTGACTTTTAATTACTAAATCTCAAGTCGTTAATAATTATTTTCCTAGTAGTGCTAATCATTCATTGTATATGCTTGATTGTCCTACAAATACCCCAACCTTTTATCATGTCATTACAAAAACAGAGTTTTAGTATAATAGGTCATTGTTTTGAGTTCTCACATTACTTTTACTTGAATATCTAGCATTTTTTTTTCAATTTTTCTTGAATTTTTTTCTAATTCCCACTAAGTGTGCCGATTTTCGGTGAAAATCGATGGAAAAATGGTAAAATCGGTCGATTTTCGATTTGTTTTAGCCACTATTTGACCGCGAAGTTTAAAAATTTTGAATTTCATTTGGATTCTATCAATTTTCGACAAATTTATGAAAAAAATCGATACCGATTGGGAGAGGGAGGGGGCGATTTCCGGGCTCATTTCGGTAATGCAAAACCTGCTAGAAACCCTCAAAAGAGTTTTTTTGTTCCCAAATCACTCCTCCCATTCCTCTATAATCCTCCAAAATCCAACGCTTCTTACCACACAGGTAACACAGGCATGGCGATGGCGCCCCGGAACCGGAAGCGCAGCCGCCGCCCTGCTTCCCCCTACCTCCCTGACGATCTCGTCGCCAGAATCCTACTCCGTCTGCCGTCCATCACCTCCGTCGCCCGCGCCGCGCTCGCCTCCAAGCAATGGCTCCGCGTCGCATCCTCCCGCGCCTTCCTCCGCGACCACCGCGCCCGCCACCCCTCCGCTCCCCTCCTCGGCCACTTCTCCTTCCACCACGACACCCGCGGCTCCCCGGCGTTCCATCCGGCGCTCGTTCGCAACGACCCCGACCTCTCCGCCATCCTCCGACGGGGCGACTTCTTCCTCACCAGCCTCACGGAATCTTACTGGACCCTGCACGACTGCCGCGGCGGCCTCCTCCTCCTATCCGAGTTCGACGACTTGAGGCACAAACGGCTGGTCGTCGTCGACCCCGTCTCCGGCCACGGGGACACTATTCGCCGCGTTCCTCTGGGGTTCGTTGCGCACTGCCTGCTTCCGGGAAGCGCCGCCGCCGATGAAGTCTGCAACTACCGGTCGTTCCGCGTGGTATCCGTCGAGCACAGCGTCGAACTCGGGGTTCGAACCAGCCTGTACGACTCCCGCACCGGCGAGAGCATCATCAACCCGTGGGTGGAAGGCATCAGGAAGCCTGCGATGAACACCAAAAACTGCTACTTCGCGGCCATGTATGCCGCCGGGCGCATCTACTGGAAGTACCGCAAAGGCGACTCCCTGCTGTCCCTCGACTCCAGAACCATGGAATTCTCTTACGTCCGACTCCCGCCTGATGTCTACATGCAGTCTCCTTACGCCGTCGGCGAGAGGGAGGACGGCGAGTGCTGCCTTGTCAGAGTCGTGAACGATAACACCGTACAGAGTCCGTGGATTCAGGTCTGGGTTGCGGCCGGAGAGAGCCATGAAGCGTGGGTCTTGCAGCGGGAAGTGTCGCTCGGCACACCGACCCCATATGGGAAGGTGCAGATACGGGGGCGAGTGCGTCAGGTGCGCGCGGTGGTCGCCGGCCTTGTGCTTCTGTGCACGGATCATTACTCCTCGGGGCACCTTCGTCACATTGCCTTTCGTCTCAAGAGCTTGAATGCTGAGGCAGAGTTCCTGTGCCGCGGATGGGCGTATCCGTACCTCATGGCATGGCGACCTCCCTCTACATTGGCTTCAGGTGCGTTCCAGTGTTTTCATTAGTTCCTTTTCGATAAACAATTAAGCATGTAATGATTGGGTGCGGTTGACATCCAATCTGGCATTTCTGAAGTATCCAAACACCAAATTAAGCTGGGATATATATATATTATATTATGGTCATACAACAGTGTGTAGAATTCAGTCACTGTTACTGCTGACTTCGGAAGCAGCTTTATCTATTTCTCTGTAGCTGATATGGACCTTGCTTTCAAGGGAAACTAATTTGAAGGTATAGAGAGTTGTCCTTCTGTTTCCAAACATGCAAAGTTTGTGTTTGTTCAATTTGCTCTCAATCCATAGGGTAGCTCCATGAATTAGTTAATATTAGTATCTTACCAGTTTAAATATACTCCAATACAGCATACTCCATCAAAGGATTAATGGAGAAATCTGAAAATAATTAGAATACCAATAGAGATGACAGAAAAGGTAATCCATTTGGTGGTTTGGCATGTCTTGGTCAATGTGATCAATTTTGTTACAAGAGCATAGAACTTGATACTTCTGCAAAAAAGATTAAATCATTTCTTATTGAAGTGATCCTAATTACTCCTGCTTTTGCAGTTTCTAATTTGACATACTTGTTTGCACAATGTTACAGGTGGTTGATTAAGCTCGTGGTGAAATCAAGCGTTACATGTGACGAGAATTTTGCTGTCTTAGCTCCCTGGTTATCTGCGATTTTGCTATTTTTCTTATCCCTAATGTTTATAGCATGCTAGGTATAAAACATGTTTAAAAACTATTGGACATACGTAAATGGTGCCAATAGTGTTATTTGGAGAGCGCTGAAACATCACTATTCGTACATGGAACTTGCTTGTCCTGGCTATATGTGCTAGTGTTTGTAATATTTCAGATTGAGACACCCTTGACCACATGTTCCCCTTTTGCAGTTTCTAATTTGATATACTAGTTTGCAAAGTAATGAGAATTTTGCTTGATCATCTTCCATGGTTATCTGCAGTTTTGCTGTTCTCTCACCATCTGTACGTTCAGCATGGTAGATTGCTAGGTTTAAATCATATTTAGAAATTCTTGATGTAGATGGTTGCAAGCGTGTTTATTGAGAGGACTGAAAGAGAACTTCCCCCATCCTGAGATTTGCTTATCCAGGCTATGCATGACTAGTTATTTCAGATTGGAACACACCTTGTCTGCTGGTTCCACGATTTCCATTACATAGACTGCTTTCAAGATGGTAACCCACTATGTTTCTTATATGCTTTGCAATTTTAGCTAAAGACCTTTAATTAAACAAGTCTTCATCTTTTTTTTTTTGGTAATCTTGGTGTGGAGAACTTGTTCTGATGATGCTTTGATCAGTTTGGGATTTAAACACTATAATGAATTAATGACTTAACTATTGATCGGGTCTAGTTTATGTTGATGTCCTGTTACGAATGAATAAATCAGTTAAGGGAAGATGTGGATTCGATTGATGTGTTGGATTCAGAAAAAGTTGGCATGGAGATATTCGATTCAATGATCATGGTCCATGTTTCAGAGTTTGACCAGAGAAATGATAAGTTTGGTGTTCTTCTCCTGGTGTGTTGGGGAACCGATCGAATGAGATCAATGAGGAAGCAAATAAATGAATTTTGCATTATTTCAAAGCTTTAGCTGACTGCTCTTATGCAGGGATTGATTACATGAATAGTACCAGATCGCCAAAGCAAATTCTTAAGCAGCTTACTTGTGTTGACAGACGGTTACTGAACAGAACAGAAGTATAAAATTTCGTATGCAGCATGGGATAAAGTTTGTACAGCATTACTGTCTTTGGGACACTTGAAAATTATTCTTTGCAACATTTTAAATACTTTCCCACGCAATTGTAGTGTTCTTCACATAAGCTAAGGAAGCCTAAATGAGAGCAGCTGCTTGCTCAAGGACCTTGAACTGTTGTCGCCCAGACATTTGGCCTGGCCACAATCCCCGTGTTGAAATTAGTGCAGATAATTGTCGATCCTAATTTAAATTAATGTGTGTTGAAAGAATCAAATATTTTCCAAATAGTATGACTACCAATATATATATATATATATATATACCCATGACCCTCCACCTGTTGCTGGGACATTCGTTAGATATGAAATTACGCCAATCCTATGCCAGAGGATTTTGAGTACGGTATCTCGACATGGCTGGAGAGAAGCCCAAATTTAGCAAATGCAGGGATCATTAGTATTAATATTAATGCACTAGCCAAGTTAAACTCTTGTTTAGCTCATCATGTTTAGCTCGACAACACATATCACTGTTGTGAATGCGGAACGAGTAAGGATATATCATTTGCAAAATAACGATGACCATATTAACACTTAAACACCCTCAAATTTTGAGTATATGGAAAAACATTATCCACAAACTACTTTGCCTCTACAATTTCCAGATAATTTAATTTGTGTGATAATTGCATTTGATAGGTTAAGCGCATTGTTTCCAAATTGCTCATGGTCTCTAGATGAATAGTGGGATAAGTGTGTAGTAGATAGAAAAATTGTGATAATTTAGTTGATTAACTTCTTTTTTAAAGTTGCACAAATATTAAAACATAGATGAAGGGTAGACGATGATTACTTATCCCTTCGTTTGCGTCAAGATTTATGCAATTTATATTAGAAGGAAAAGCACAGAAACACTACTACTCTTATTTCACAATACTCCAATGTTCATATATTTCTGAACAAAATGTATTAATAGCAGTAAAACAAGACAAAAGTTTCTCGTTGTTGATTGGTTGGATTGCTCGTCCATGCCTGTTTCTCAACACTAAGTTTCCTGTCTCCTCTCTTGCTCGCTTTGCACGTACTGATGTTTCTGTGAGATTCAGCTCTACCATATAGCCAACGTCATTTCACAAAACAAAGAGATGGAACATTTTGTAAAAAACTACCCAAAATCCTAACTCCTAAAACCTACTTAGCTATTACAATTTTTCCTCAGATTTATATCAAGTTAAAACTTTTCAGTAAGGTTCTGAGCAGTTCTCCTAATTGTATTACCCACAACTTCAACAAAGTATCTAGGCTCATTTAATCCTCTCATCACTCCAAAAGTTTCTGTAATCGTATGTATTCCATATCCTTCTTTTATTTCCCTCAGTCATCATATCAGCTACATCTCATAAAGTGGTAATACACCCGATCAGTCAATAGATCACTACTTAGAAAACTCGATAATAAACTCATATATACATATTCACATCTTTAATCTTTACATGCTATTATATCTCGATCATCATCTCTTAAAGAGCAAACCAGACCAATGCACAAATGTAAAACCTCATTCATACACATTCAGCACACCAGGAATTTAAATCAAGTAGATTACATCCTCTAGAATCAAGTGCACATAATCAGCTCCTGGTCTCCATACATGCAAATCAATTGGTCATGTATTGGAGGCCAGAGAAGGAAATTCATCTGTGCTGCTGAACCAACCCAGCTCACCCCAACCAGCCAACCGCCACATCTTTCCTCTCTACCCATACTCCCAACTGGTGCCAGCACTCTTTTGCCCATAACAAATGCCAAATGGTAGGCCAAGCCATGCATGCAGTCCACCTTGCACTTGGCCCACAGTTTGCTCCTGCCAAAAACTAGCTTTCAATTTCCACTAATGGTTTATGCAATAGTATAAATTCAGGTCAACAGCAGTACATGTCAAAAATTTACTACCCCCTCTACTCTTCCTCACCTGGCATTCATTGTCCTTCGCTGCCACCATCACCTTCCTCCCTACTGTCAGCTATGGAGGCAAAAGGAGGAAGGACAGCCTTTGTTCTTTCTTGTCTCTTCCTACCATTATTTCCCTTTTCACTGCAACCACCAGGTACCCACTATTAGTAATTGTGCTCCTATTCCTCTTTTCATTAAAGCTATGTTGTTAGTCATAAATCAAACTGGTATGTTAACTAATTCAACCAATAAGCAAAGATATGCATGATCTGGTGAAAGTAGATACTAGTGCTGGTTTAAAACTCATGTGTAATTAATCAACATTGCTAGTCAGTCTTAGAGTCTCCTTAAGTAGGAGATAAAGAAAGTTAGCATGACTGCATGTATGGAAATCCACTTTTCCTAAAGCTGTGATAGTGTGTTAAACAATGATATTGACGCACGTGTAACTCTTAGTCAACCAAATATAAAGGCAGAATACAACAAATATGGATTAATTAGTGTGATGATGAATCAGAGAAGCATGCCCCAAACAAAGTACTATGGTACATTACTCAAACTAGGGAGTGACAACAGTTGTAGCAGGAAGCACTTCAAATCGTTCTCTGTCTAAATCATGATAATAACACTAAACCCAGGAAATTCTTTTTGGGTAGTAGATCACAGCATTGCACATCTTTAACAACTGGGTATGCATGTATTTTATTTTGTCATTTTCAAAGCAATTCTATAATATAACAAGAGTTATTTAGAATAAGACCGGAGTATCAATGAGCACATCAGTATTCTAAAACACAGAGCGTCTGTTTTATGCTCACAAATCAGTAACCTAAATACACCTTTGCCATGAACAAGAATGTATACGGAATAATAATCATGCACATATGATTATACATTTAGTTGCTCACACAAAAGTCAGCAATGCCATGGTTCTTGCAATCAAAATCTCGGCACAAATAGGTTTTCTCCAATATTACCGCACTAAGCCACAAAGTAAAATCTCATACAAGATGTTCATACTAAAAGTCATCCATACACATTTCGAATATTAGTCGATCAATAGCTAAAAATTAAGCAAGGGAAGTAACTAAATAAGCACCATCCACTTACCTCTTAATAGAGTGTGTTCGCAAACTAAGTCAGCTTAGGACTAACCTAAGACCTAGATCAACATCAGAATAGAGAAAAATGGAGCTAGTCTTTGGGTACTTAGCTGTAAGACTGGAGACCGAAGTAGGGAGAATTAGGGGGGTTGAGCAGGCGGTGGCCGTTGCAGCGCCCTCTGCGCTATAGTGGGTGCAGCCCCTCAGTCGTAGACCCTCATTTCACAGGCGGGTTGTGCGTTGGTGGTCTGGGAGCATAAAGAAATGGGGTGAGCATGAGAAAAGATGAAGAGGAGATCGAAAAAGGTTGTTACCTCGGGAAGCATCGGTTTTAGCGAAGGGCCGCAAGGCGCAGTGCGGATTCACCAGATCCGGTGAGGGGGGAGTCCAGGCCGGGCCAACGATAGCGTCGGAGGAGGCGACGCTGAGTGCGTGAGAGAGGGGAAGAACTAGGTGGCGCTAGGGAAGAGTGGCGCAAGATAGAGGTAGAGGGGCCTGAGGCCTGAGGCCATCGGTGGCGGCGCGCATGGGAGGAAGGAGAGGCGGCTGCGCTGAAAGAAGAGGCGGTCGGGTTGGGGAATTAGGAGGAGATTGAGAGGGAGAGGAGGAGAAGGGGGGCGGCTATGTCGGCAGGAGTGAGAGGAGAGAGAGAGGGTAATAGAATTAGGTTTAGGGTTTCCGGCCGAGTCTTTTGGGCCGAATGATTTTGGGCCGGTCTGGTCAAAGCCAAATAAATAAACGAATAAAAAGATAAGCAAATGAATAAATAAGTAAATCAGTATATAAACTAAAATAACATATGTTGCATCCAAACCAATATAGATAACAGCATAAGAAAATAGATCAAGGAAAATATTAGGAAATAAAATTCAAATTTATTTCTTATTTTTCTCTTTTCTTTTCTCTGAAATAAATTATGATCCAATTTCCACACAAACATATATGGATAACCAAGTAAAACATCACAAACTCCAACTTGAGCATTTTAATAAATTGTCTCACAAATTGCTAAATGGAAAAGTTACATTTGAAATTAAACCATAATTTTGAATTTATGAATATTAAAATTCTGATACAGTCACCATGAAATCTAACCGATAACCTCAGAGGGTAGCTAGAACCACTCCCTGTTGTGGACAACTCTGTGATTGCACATTCAGGCAAGTCACCCTTCAACCATATCTTGTGAACTGATTTTGTAGCTTGGGTTGTTTGAAACTCTTGCATTCATCACAAAAGTTAATTTCTAAAAGAAATTAAATCACACTAATTGGATCAGCTAGATCCAGTGTTAGAACCATAACCTTGGTGGAGTTATGGAGTAAATGGTGGGTGGAGGAGTTCAGTGTATGAACAACCTCAGTTGGGTTGCTATGAAAGTCAGGGCTCCTCCACATAGGATATCATTTAAGGACAAACCAAACTGGTGCTTACTTCAAAACCGGCGCAAACCGTACTGACCATAGACCCGGTATGGGACGGGTTGAACTAAGTAACTAACAAGTAGCTGACTTTGCCAAGGTGAAAAAGGTGACTGTACCAGGTGAGGGCAGTCACCGTAGGGCGAGACGTCGGGGGAGGAGTCTCGACCCACGTGCCTTTGGTGAGGCGAGGCGGTATAGCAAAGGTCAGATTACGGTTGGTTAAACGTTCTGTTTCTTTGGTTTATTAGTGTGCCTAAGGAAGCACACTGTGACAATAAGCCAAGTGATGCTATGGGCAAAGCAATACACCTTTGATCAGAGTTAAATGTGATATCACTCCTAGCTTCCTGGTTTGGAAGTGCGTCGTGTGGGTTTTCCTCTAACACAGGATGTAAAACCCCAAGTTATCTTGCAGTCAGTAGATTTAAAAGTTAAAACTTGACTTTTTATAACAAATGGGGAAAGAGTACTTTTGGTAAAGTTCTACTTTGGTATAACGGCTCGGTGGCCGAAAAATTAAATATATATACTCATGCATAAAGTTTTTGCGGCTTGCTGAGTACTGGAGTACTCATCCTTGCTTTCTCTGTTGTTTTTCAGAACCTGTTGAGTCCACCCACCCAGATAAGGTAGAAGGAAATTTTCTTGATGATATGAATTTTTATGATAATACTGATGTTGTTGTGGAGGGCTATGAATATGAGGGAGCAGATGACCAAGACCTGGAGGAATAAAACACCATCAGGAGGGAGGCTTTTAGAATAATATTGTAATATTAGGCGGGTAGTGTAGAAATCACCGTAGCCGGACCTAAGATAGTACTATATGTACTTTAAGAATAATTTCTCGAGTACTATTCGGTGGAAGTTTCTGTTCTACATGTGTTATTTTCCTTAGCCTAATCCTGTCATACTCTGCTCTGTGATGTTTCCACTGGTTTTGGCCTGGTCACCCAAAGTGGGGGCGTCACACATTTGCCCTCTAGTTCATTACTATTTTAGAATTTGTCACCCTTTAGAAGAATTTTTTCACCCTTTAGATTGTAATATATTATTTCCCACTGTTTACATTGACTCAATTATTTGTCATTTTTCAAGTTTTTGACCTAAATTTATTCAATTCAAGTCCATTTTAGAGGTGGAAAGACAAAGGAATACGTCCATTACACCCCTCAACTTTCGAAAAAGTCCATTTAACACCCTCAACTATAAAACCGGATATTTATCACCCTAAACTTACAAAACCAGGTCAAGTTACACCTTAAAGCGGTTTTGCTAATAGGGATCCAACTTAGTGTGATTTTTATGGTTTTTTATATGTTGGCAGTCATGTCATCAAATTTTTTTATGTAGATCAAAATGAGAGAAAAAACAATGACGAGAAGAAGTAAAAGAATGTATATGGAGAGAGAAAGAGTGAGAAAAAGATCCATGATGTTGATATCGGTACCCTTGAATTAGATTCTTATTACCAAAACTCAATGACGTAGCTGACAATATCGCGAAAACTATCTTGAGTGGGATCCAAATAATCAAAACCACCTTTAAAATTGTCTTAGGGTGTAAATTGACCTGATTTTATATGTTTAGGGGATTAAATACCCAATTTTGTAGTTGAACGTGTTAAATGTATATTTTGCAAAGTTGAGAGGTGAAAAACAGACTTATTCCAAAGACAAATAATTTGGCTCGACCGGACCAAGTTGCCCCTACCCTTCTTCGTATCTCTCTCTCCCTCGGCCTTGCTCGCCCTAAAGCACCGCCAATCCCCATTCACCTGCAGCAGCATGCCGCTCCAGCCTGATGCGACCACGTCCCGTCGGCCAAGAGAGAATGTGACAATTAACGATTTTGGTGTCTGATGTGTTTCCCGATCCTCCTTTAGGTACAATAACAACTTATCAATCCGTCGGCCAAAGAGCGACTACGACAGTTTAGTCGATGAATAGACAAGCCGACTTGGCAAAATCTCGACGAGACAACTTCAAGGGTTTCTGAACAGACTGTTGAACTAAGAAACCTTGCAATCTCCTGCTTCAACTCTGGTAGATCTTACTTGCAAAATCGTGAACACAAGCAAGAACTAGATAGTTGCAATCTCTCTTTATTGCAGATTTCTGATGAAGTTTACATGGTGGAGTTTTGAAACTCTATATGACCGCTGGAACCCAATTAGGAGCAAGAGGAAATCTAAGTCGATGGCTATAGATATAATCTAATCAAAGCCCGAGAAATTCCTAAGGCCTAGTGCCTTTACTTATAGGGAGGACTAACCCTTACCCGATCCGAGTCGGTTACAAGTCCTTTTGTAAATTTAAGGAAACTAATCTAAGCGAGTTCGAGTTGGAGTCAAACTCGAAGTCTTCTGAGTCATCCGGAGTTGATCTCCTTTGGCGTCGTGACTGAGTTGGATTTGTGTAGCCTTGGCCGATTTTGAGTCGAACTCGAGGTGGAGTTCTTGGTCGATGGATCATGCCCGAGTAACCTTGGTTGATGGTCGATGGATCATGCCCAAGCAACTGGTCTGCCCATGGTTCTTTCTCGGAATGGTTCACGCCCGAGCATCCCTTGGTCGGCTTCTTGTAATTCCGGTTTAGCCTATCCTTCATACCTGAGTAGAAGTAAGTCATGGAAATTATTAGGTAGTATCCCATTCTGGCCAATATCAAATGGAATAGTTAGAAACAAATTCACCAAGTGATTTACCAAGGGGTAAGCATCGGCTATGGATGGATTAGTGGTTGGGATGTCCTCATCATCCTCCCCTTCTTGCAGTTGAGTTGTCCTCGACTCAAACTCGTCGATTTCTCTCAAGTATGGCTTTAAGTCAGCAATATTGAACGTCAGACTAATGACATATTCTTCAGGCAAATCAAGTTTGTAGGCGTTGTCATTGATCTTCTCAAGAATTTTGAATGGACCGTCGGCTCTTGGCATAAGTTTGGATTTTCTTTGACCAGGAAACCTTTTTTTCTTAAATGTAACCAGACTAAGTCCCTCCGCTGAAAAAGAACCTCTCGTCTGCCTTGGCTGCCAATTAGCTGATTCCTTTCATTGGTCTTCTCAATGTTATCCTTGACAATCTTGTGCATCCTGAGCACAAGTTCTGCTTTCTTCTTGGAATCGAAGTTAAGCTTGTCCGATGTTGGTAGTACAAGTAAGTCGATGGGTGCTCGAGGATTGAGGTCATATACTACTTCAAAAGGGTTTAACTTCGTCATCGAGTGTTTGATTTGATTGTAGGAGAACTCGACATGTGGTAAATAGTCTTCCCACATCTTTAGATTCTTCTTCAAGACGACACGCAGCATGGTTGATAAAGTTCTGTTGACAACTTTTGTCTGGCTGTCTGTTTGTGGATGGCAGGTTGTCGAAAACAATAGCTTTGTTCCTAGTCGATTCCATAAGCTTCTCCAAAAGTGGCTAAGGAACTTCGCATCTCGATCAGACACAATGGTCGCTGGCATTCCATGGAGTCAAACAACTTCCCTGAAAAACAAATCAGCAACGTGTGTAGCATCATCGCTCTTTCGACAAGGAATAAATTGAGCCATTTTACTAAATCGGTCTACGACTACAAATATATTGTCCCTCCCCTTGTTTGTTCTAGGTAATCCTAAAACAAAGTCTATCGAAATATCTTCCCAAGGAGTATTTGGAACAGGAAGAGGTAGGTATAAACCATGAGGGTTTAGTCGAGACTTAGTTTTGTTGCAGGTGGTGCATCGGCTAACGTAGCGCTCCATATCCCTTCACATCTTCCGCCAGAAGAAGTGATCGGCTAAGAAATCCTTAGTCTTCTTTACTCCGAAATGCACCATTAAACCTCTTCCGTGTGCTTCCTTCAGTAATAAAAGACGCACGGAACTTGATGGAATGCAAAGTTTGTTAGTCCTATACAAGAGATCATCGGCTAAGACATATTTATTCCATGTCTTGCCTTGCCGACAGTTTTGGATTACTTCTTTGAAGTCTTCATCGTCGGCATATAAAATTTTGATGGTTTCAAGATCAAAGATCTTGAAATCAAGCTATGAAAGCATAGTGTATCTCCTGGATAGAGCGTCGGCTATAACATTATCCTTACCCTTGTAATTGATCACATAGGGAAAAGACTCAATAAATTCAACCCATTTTGCATGTCTTTTGTTGAGTTTAGCCTGACTCCTAATGTGTTTCAAAGATTCATGGTCCGAGTGTATGACAAATTCTTTTACCAAAGGTAATGTTGTCAAGTTTTGAGTATTCTTATCAAAGCATAAAGTTCTTTGTCATATATCGAGTAATTCAAGCTAGGACCACTTAACTTTTTACTAAAGTATGCAATTGGCTTAACTTCTTGAGTAAGCACTCCTCTAATGCCGATTCCACTAGCATCACATTCAAGTTCGAAAGTCTTATCGAAATTGGGCAATTGAAGTAAAGGAGCGTTGGTGAGTTTCTCCTTTAGCCGTTTGAAAGCAGTTTTGTGAGCCGATCCCTAGTGGAAAGCAATTCCCTTCTTGGTCAGCTCATTCATGGGCACAGCAATTGTACTGAAGTCCTTTGAAGAATCATCGATAACCTGCAAGACCAAGGAAACTTCGTACCTGTGTAACAGTGGTTGGCGTCGGCCATTGCTCGATGGCTTCGACTTTGGCTTTGTCAACTTCAACTCCTTGAGAGGTCACTACAAAACCAAGAAAAAAATACTTGATCGGTGCAGAAAGTGCACTTCTCAAGGTTAACAAATAATCTCGCCTGTCGTAGAGTTGTAAAAACAAGTCTCAAATGGTCGATGTGATCATTAGCCAATTTGCTATAGATAAGAATATCATCAAAGTACACAACAATGAATCAGCCAATGTATGATCTTAAGACTTCGTTCATGAGTCGCATGGAGGTGCTGGGTGTATTAGTCAAATCGAAGGGCATAACTAACCACTAATATAAACCGAATTTAGTCTTAAAAGCAGTCTTCCATTCGTCCCCAAGTTTCATACAAATCTGATGATATCCACTCCTCAAATCGATCTTTGAGAAGATGGTCGATCCGCTCAATTCATCTAACATGTCATCTAAGCGAGGGATTGGATGTCAATACCTAATGGTGATGTTGTTGATGGCGTGGCAGACAACACACATCCTCCAACTTTCATCTTTCTTTGGGGTGAGCAGTACAAGAATAGCGCATGGACTTAAACTTTCGTGAACATAACATTTGCCCAAAAGTCCTTGAACTTGACGTTGAATCTCTTTCGTCTCTTCTGGGTTTGTCCGATTGGCTGCACGATTGGGTAGAGATGCTCCAAGGATCAGATCGATCTGGTGTTCGATGCCTCTGATAGGTGGTAATCCTGGAGGAATCTCTTTAGGGAACACATAATGAAACTCCTGCAAGAGGTTAGTAATAGCCGATGGCAAAGAACGAGGCAATTGTTCAAGTGAAAACAATGCATTCTTACAGACTAAAGCATAGCATAAATTCTGGCCAGCTAAAACTTCCTTAAGATCAAATTTGATAGCAAGCATTACAGGATGTCTCAGTCTAATCTCTGGTCGAGCGAGTGGCAAAGTAGCCAATGGTGTCTCAGTCGATGATTGTTTAGCCGATGGGTTAAGCTTTGTAACTGGTCGATTTTCTAGCTCTTTCCCTTTTATTATTCAATCAGTGGCTTCTTTATCATATTTGATTATTTCATTTGGTGTTAAAGGAAGCAGTGTGATCTTCTTCCCTTTGTGCATGAAAGTGTATCGGTTTGTTCGACCATAATGCACCGCATCATTATCGAACTCCCATGATCGTCCTAACAACAGCGAGCATGCTTGCATCAACACAACATCAAAATCTAGTTCATCTTTATATGAGCCGATTGAAAGTTGTACTCGAGCAATTTGACTTACCTTAATCTTACCTCTGTTGTTGAACCATTGCACGTAGTAGGGGCATGGGTGATCTCGTGTAGTCAAACAAAGTTCCTTAACAATGTCGGCATTGATCAAATTGTTGTAGCTTCCACTGTCGATGATCGTCCATACTTTGTAATTCTGCACAATAAAGAAATAGTGAAATAAATTGTGGCACTGGAGCTCGTCCGCTTGTTCTGTTTGAACACTCCGAACTCTTTTGATAATGTAGGTGCCAAAAGTATCAATGTCGTCGGCTCCAATGACTTCTTCACATCTTCTGGTTCTTCGGTGTTGTCGACTAACAATGCATATTCTTCAACATCACTTGTACTGATTAGCCTTCTTCAGTAGCAATGTAAGCCTTCTGACTTAGGCAGTCCTTCTGAACATGGCTCATGCCTTTTCATCAATTGCATAGGATGGCAGAAGATTTTTCGGTTGATGCAGTTGATGATGAGCTTGGTGCTGGAGTAGAAGCATTAGCTGATTTTGCTTTCTGCTCGATAGCCGATTGACTACCTATTCGAGTCCCTGGCATGGCCAATCTAGTGGCCTGAGCTGGTGCTATAGATCGTTGTCGGCCATCCAAAGGAGTAGCAATCTTGCCAGTGGCCGATGTGGCTTGGCGAACATGAAGTCTTGGCGCAGATGAACTCGTAAATTTCTTCTGTTGTCGGCCTTCGAGTTCTTTCTCTACTAGCATGGCTAGGTGGAATAGTCGATTAAGAGTGGTATACTCCTTGTAGTCAATTATGTCTTGTATTTCTCGGTGTAATCCTCCATAGAACCTTGCCATCTTGTCTTCTTCATCTTCTTCGACCTCAGCACGTAACATGCCAGATTTGTAGCTGATTGTAGTAATCTTGAACTGATTTGGTTCCTTGGTTGAACCTCTGGAGCTTCTTTCTGAGATTTCTTTTGAATGAAGGAGAGATGAACCGATGGTGCATAGCATGCTTCAATCTTTCCCATGTGTCGGCTTGAGTACCAGACTTAACCAATTCGTTCCACTACATGAGTGCAAAGCCTGTGAACTCACATGTGGAGAGTCGAACTTGGTGTCGGTCAGGAACCATGTGTGCGATGAATTTCTGCTCGACGACCATCTCCCAGTCGAGGTAGGCGTCGGGGTCATAGGCTCCGTCAAGGAAGGGATTGAAAAATTGACCTTGTTGAAAGGATCATCTTCTCGATGTGGTCGATCTCTTCCCATCCCTTGTCGATTCTAATTTAGCTGATGTCGAAATCGATCTTGAACAGTATCTTCCTTTTCATCAGCATTGGATGCTTCTTGCTGATTAGCTTGAGGGTTGGGTATTGGGCTAA
Organism: Otatea glauca; assembly: GCA_036346275.1. NCBI lineage: Eukaryota > Viridiplantae > Streptophyta > Magnoliopsida > Poales > Poaceae > Otatea > Otatea glauca. The sequence continues at coordinate 6,879,730 of CM070712.1, forward strand.
CAAAACCGCGGAAAACCGCTCGGTTTTCGACCGTACCGCTCCTGTTCGAAAACAGAAACCGAGCGGTTTACCGATGGAATTTAAAAAAAAAATCAAAAAAATTGAAAAAATTTATGCGATGAAAACCACTCGAAAACCGCTGAAAAACCGCGGCTTTCGCAAAAAACCGCTCAAAAATTGTTCGAAAAACCGTTTTTCAAGAATGTTCAACTGATCGGTTGGTTTTTCGAGAAAAACCACGGGAAACTGCGAAAATCGAGCGGTTTTTCTTCAAAAACCACAGTTTTTGCGAATAGATTTGACCAAAATTTGAATTTTTTGAATTTGCAAATCGTTCGATTTTTCGCGGTTTTCGAGCGGTTTCTCGTGAAAATCGCTACCGCCGGGTTAGCGGTTTTCAGCTTTAAAACGAAATTGTGAACCCTGGTTGGGTAGTCTTGTCTCCATGATGTTGATCCTGGCAACCAGATCATTGAGTCTTGCCAATATCTATTGGCCGATGTTGTTCTGCTCACGTTTGAAATTCGTGAGTTCTTCCTTAGTGGCACTCCTTGAAGTCCGATTGTTCTCCTGTCATGGTTAGATGCATAAAATATTCCTATCGACTAAAAAATATGTGGAATTGTATACTCTCAACCTCACAAGCAACTTACCGATAGTTCTTACAAATGTTCACAACTGCAATGGGAATACAACTTGATTGCCAGGTTGGTTCAATACAGATCAAAAATATTTGTAGAGTTTGGACAAGTCTCTTTGGTAGCAAGGAATAGCAAAAATTTGTAAACAGTAGCAAAGTCAAATAAGAATCTAAAGTACTTAGTCGATGTTGTTGGATCTAAACGTATCTAGACCTAGCAGAGGTGAAATCAAAAGGACAAGTATAAGGATTGCAAAAAGGTCGATAGAGAACTTTGCTAATGAAACCAGATGATGTGATTTACAAAATCAGATGATACAAAACTTTATGATTTTAGTCGATCTGTCTTTGATCTGTTTTGAACCTTGACAAGTCGACTAGATCTTTTCTTTACTTCTTTGGCACTTCTTTTTATTTTCTTGAGTCGATTTTGAATCTTGGCTCTTTCTTTGATCTTTTTGATCTCTCTCTCTTCTTTTTTTATAATCGAGTCGACTTGTTGCTACTTCAGATCTTGAATCGACATATAGACTTATGCAAATTGTAAGATAGCTGCAAATCGACTAGATGGTATGATAGGTTTACGGATGAATAATGGATGGTTGCGGTGCAGGGTGATTGACACAAGGCTGCTTACACGGAACTATGGCTTGCGTAGCGAGAATTGACACAAGGTGGCTAGCGAGGGAAAATCAATTGATGTGGTGGATCGACTTGTAGTTTGGATATCGGTGGGGATAGGTATGCGATAGAAGATAACTTGCACGGTGCGTCAACTAGACCTAGACACAACTAGACCAGTAATACAACATGACAAATGACTCAAACTTAACAATGCAGAACTGAAAACAAAAATTGTGATGGCACAAAGTGGTTTGGTCGAGTGCAGAATAAAACAATGGATGTAAATAAAGGAATATACCTAGAGGTCAACCTTAAGCTCTGATACTAGATAATTGCAACTATCTGGTTTTTGCTTGTGTTCACAATTTCGCAAGTAAGATCTATTGGAGTTGAAGTAGGCGATTGCAAGATTTCTTAGTTCAGCGGTCTGTTCAGAAACCCTTGAAGTTGTCTCGTCGAGATTTCGCCAAATCGACTTGTCTATTCATCAACTAAATTGTCGCAGTCGCTATTTGGCCAACAGATTGACAAGTAGTTATCGTACCTGAAGGAGGATAAGAAAACACTTCAGACACCTGAGGGCATCTAGGCCCCCTATTTTTTAGTTATGTTTATTATGTAGGATTTGGGGTTGACAATGAAGAAGCATACTCAGTATAAGCTGACAACAGCTATATTTGAAGAACAAGGCTAAGGTATTTATTCTTAGTTTTGGCTTGGGAGTTGATTCAAGCCATATAGCTAGAATAATCGTACTATTAAGAGGGATTCTACACAAGTAATAATCTTGGTTCATATGCAAAAATCACTAAGATTACTTGGAGCATAGGACATTTCATATCTCTCATTCAAAATCCAGATCTTCCCTCTCTTAGCCAAAAAGAGTTCTTTTTTGGACCAACTTCATTTAGTCTGGCGCTGAAAATTCAAGTTTCAAGTTCTAACCGAGCTCACTCCATGTACGCCGGACCGACTTTTTCAGTCCGGCGTTAAGAGCTCTCTTCTGATTTATTTCAACCAAGCGTACACCGTTCACGCCAGACCGATCTGAATTTAGCCTTATTTTCAGTCCGGCATATGTTGTCTTTTCACTCCGAACCATCATTTCTAGTCTGATGTTAAGAATTTCTTTACTCAAATCTTAACCAAGAACATGCCATTTACGGCGGACCGAATTCTAAGTGTACGCTGGACCAACTTTTTCGGTCCGGCGCAAACGTGATTCTCTCTGGTAAAACCAGCTGTTTTCCCTTCTACGCCGAACCAACTTTTTCGGTCCGACGCAAACGTTGTTTTGCTGGTATCCAAATAGAACAAAGCAAGTGTACACCTGACCAATATTGTCGGTCCGGCACAAACGTACTACTACCAGTCTTAACCCCCTCCCTGTACATGTATACGACGGATCAGTTTTGTCAGTCCGACGCAAATGGGTTACACTAGGTACAATACGACAACACACGATGGACCAACCTTGATAAATTCCTATGTACTCCGGCCCAATATTCAGTCCGGCGCGTGCATTGTTTCATCATATTAGTCCGGTATGACTCATACACCTTAAAATACTTATAAAATGGGCAGCCCGTGACTCCATACCTGTCCTGTTTCGTTCATTCTGACACATCCAATAGGCAAATGGTAGGACAACGGTTCCTTCTTTTTAAGCTCTATATATATTGTGCTTGAGTTCACTTAAAAAAAAAAGTTTTGCACATACACATCTTTGACATTCTGAATACCATTGACATCTTTCAAATCATTTACATCTCTTTGATCTTTAGCATTCCTGAGCTTTCATTCCATCAAAGAGTTTGAGCTTCAACTCAGAAACCACAAACACCCATTCTAAACATTTAGAGTTCTTGCTCCAAGCTGAGTCTAGTTAGCATCCTGCTACTGAACCAAGAAGACAAGGCTTGTGGATATTCTATTACTCTTGGAACTAGCTGTTCCTAGACGGATTGGAGAAGTTGTTGGTGCGACCTATCCAAAAGGGATTGTGGAAGGCCACCTTTGCTGTGAAAGGTTGAGACTCACCTCACCGGAGTGGTGGAAGAGTCAAGCTAGTGGAAAACCAAAAGTCGTTGAGTCGGCTATTTGGTGGAGCAATACTTCTGAAGAAGTGCTCTAACGGGGACATAGGAGATTAGTCTCTGAACCTCGATAAAAAATCCTTGAGTCGTCCTGATATTAGTTTATCTTTGTGTGTTTATCTTATTGTCAGTTTTTATTCAAGTTCTTCTTTATAATACTGATCTTACTAAAACTGAGTTGTGCTGAATCCCTATTCTAATTGTTTTCTGTTGCTATTTTTTTTAAAAAAGCCTTTCTTAAGAAGTAAAAGTTTTTAAAGTTGCCTGCCTATTCACCCCCCCTCTAGGCCAACTTGATCCTTTCAAGTGGTATCAGAGCAAGTTACCCATTTTAAAGCTTAACAGCTTGGGTAAAATGGCCGAGGGAATAGGATCAGGTACAGTAAGTGTAGGAAGGGTTCCTATTTTTGATGGCACAAATTATGCTTATTGGAAAAATTAGAATGAGGTGCTATCTTGAAGTCGTAAGTTATGATGTGTGGAGAGTCACAGAAAGACCTTTGCCTCCACGTGTCATACCTGAAGGGCAACACACAACCTCAGAACCTACACCTGGGGAAATAAGAAATTTGCAATATGATGCTAAGGCTAGAAATGCTATCTTTTCTTGTCTCAGCATTGAAGTTTTTGAAGAGTCAGCAATCTTTCTACTGCTCATGATATATGGACTACTCTTCAAGAGATTCATGAGGGTACCTCTGATGTAAAAGAGGAAAGATATTTTGTTGTTAGAGAAAAATTTGATCAGTTCAAAATGCTTCCTCAGGAAAATGCTAATGATATGTTTTCTAGACTAAATCCCATTATAAATGAGCTTAAAGGTCTAGGAACTAAAGTTGATGATGTTGAAGTATGCAGGAAGATGATCAGGGTTCTACTGCGAGTCTATCACAGCCTGATCACTTACCTATCCAATAGTGGTGACCTGAAGAAGCTCACACCTACTGAACTATTAGGCAAAATCTCAGCTCATGAGCTTACCTTGGTTGATGAAATTGAGACCAAGAAGAAATCTATTGCTCTCAAGGCCAAGGAGAAAGTTCAAGATTCCTCTGATGAAGAAAAAGAAGAATATACAAGCTATGAAGAGGATGAAGATGTAAGAAAACTGGCATTGCTCATGAGATCAGCAAATAAATTCATGAGAAGGGTAAATGCCAAAGGTAAGTCCTCTAACCATTTCTCAAAAAGAAACCCTTTCTCTAACATTATCTGCTTTGAGTGCAATGAGAAAGGACATATAGCTGCTCGTTGCCCAAATAAAAGTAACAAGAAGGGAAAAAGCAAGAACAAAGATGACAATGATGAAGAGAAAACTCAAGGAAGCTACAAGAAGAGTCACCGCAAGAAGAGCTACTGCAAGAAACATTGGAGAAAAGGGAAGGAGGCACACATTGGTGAATGGATCACTGATGAAGAAAGCTCAAGTGAAGAATCCTCCTCCTCCTCAGATGAAGAAGAGCCAAGGTCCAAAGGACTAGCTGGGCTCGCTCTGGATGAATCCACACCACCTTCACCTTCATCTTCACTACCACTATGCCTCATGGCCAGAAATGATGAAGACAAGGTGAGTGATTCTCCTTCTTATGAAGAGCTAGTGGAGATCATTAAAGAGCTTAATGATGCTTTATGTGTTAAAACTGCTAAAGATAAACCTCTTAAGAAAAATGCTACTAGCTTGATGAATAAGAATGATATGCTTATTGCTAGAGTTGAAACACTTGAATCTGACATTAAGACCTTGCAAGAAAAATATGATGTGCTAAAGATTAATCAAAATGAGCTTATAGATAAACACGAAAAACTTTCACATGCTTATTCTGTACTAAATACTTATCATGCTCTTCTTACTGATTCTCATGATTCTTTGAAAACCACACACATACAACTTGTTAAAGATCATGATGAATTGCTTGATAAATACTATGAGCTACAAATTGACAATGAGATGCAGATTAGCAAATCTAAAAGTATCTCATCTTGTAATGTTTCAATTAACTGTGATTTGTTTTCTGATGAAATGTTTATTCCTAGCTCATCTAGCATTTGTAGTAAAGATTGCAAAAATGCTTTGTATGCTAAAGAACTCTTGACAGAAAATAGTGAGCTAAAATCCAAGGTAGCTAAATTTGACAAAGGACTAGAAAAATGCTTCTTTGGTAGTGCCACTCTTGATAAAATTCTTGGGGAGCAAAAAATTGTTCTAGGTAAAAAGGGATTAGGTTATAAAGTCAAATCTGTGCCCAGAAAGAATGAACAGCCAAAACCTAAGATAAATTTTATCAAGAGTAGGACTCAATGCTGTTACTGTCATAATAACAATCATACTTCTAAAAATTGCACTTTTGCTAGTGCTTCATATGCTAAGGTAAATAGAAGATGCATGGTTGATGCTCATTACATGTTGTTTAAAGATTTTAGGGGTAAAATGAATGTTAAATATGTTGGCCCCTCTAATCTGGACAAAAATCTTAAAGCAATTTGGGTGCCTAAGTCTTCACTTACTAATCCATTTGGCCCCAAAGTTGTTCAGACTAACACTAATGGACCCAAAAGTATTTAGGTACCTAAAATCAAGAGATGAGCACTCTTTTCGGTGAACTACAAGAGTGGTGGCCAGCACCGGGTTATTGACAGTGGCTGCACACAACACATGGCCGGCACCTCAAGGATGTTCACCTGAGTTGAAAAAGAGAGTGATCCAAGTCACAAAATCACATTTGGAGGTAACAGTAAAAGAAAGGTAAAGGGAAATGGTAAGATAGCTATCTCAAATGATCACTCTATTGAAAATGTATTACTAGTTGATTCTTTAAATTTTAATCTATTGTCTGTTGCTCAACTTTATGATTTAGGATTCCATTGTACCTTTTCCATTGACGGGGTAACAGTACTTGACAAAGATGAAAAGCTTATTTTTAAAGGTTTTAGATTTCAAAATCTTTACCTAGTTGATTTTAATTCTAACTCCTCATGCATTTCAACTTGTCTGCTTGCTAAAAATTCACTTGGTTGGCTTTGGCACAGACGATTTGAGCATGTGGGTATGTCTAATCTCAAAAAGCTTTTCAAAAATGAGCTAGTAGTGGGCCTGAAGGATGTTAAATTTGAAAAGGATAAACTTTGTAGTGCTTGTCAAACTGGCAAGCAAGTAGCTAACTCTCATCCTGCTAAAAATATCATGTCCACTACTAGGCCTCCAGAACTTCTGCATATAGATGTTTTTGGTCCTATCTCATATGCAAGTATAGGTGGCAACTTATAATGCTTTGTAATTGTGGATGATTTCTCTAGATTCACTTGGGTATTCTTTTTGCTAAACAAAAGTGAAGTTGAATTTTTTAAAAAAACTTTTGCAAAAAGGGCTCAAAATGAATTTGACTGTCCTATTAAGAAGATTAGAAGTGAAAATTGATCTGAATTTGTCAATACTAACATTGTTGAATACTGTGATGAGTTAGGTATAAAGCATGAACTTTCAGCCACATACACTCCTCAACAGAATGGTGTGGTTGAAAGGAAAAATAAAACTCTCATAGAAATGGCAAGGATAATGTTGGACGAGTATAACACTCCTGATGCTTTCTGGGCTTAAGCTATCAACACTACATGTCATGCAATCAACAAGCTCTATCCTCACCGACTTCTCAGGAAGACCTCATATGAGCTTCGGGTAGGAAGAAAACATAATATCACATATTTTCGTGTGTTTGGATGCATGATATACATCTATAAAAAGAGAACACACTTAGGTAAATTTCAAAAGAGGTGTGATACAGATATCATGCTAGGTTACTCTTCTAAATCCAAAGCTTATAGAGTTTTCAATAATTCAACTGGTTTAGTTGAGGAAACCTATGATGTTAAGTTTGATGAATCTAATGGCTCACAAGGTGAGCATGAGAATCTAGCTGATGTAGGAGAAGAAGCTCTAAGAGAATCTATGAAGAAAATGGAAATTAGTGAGATCAAGCCAAAGAAGACAAAGATGATCTACCAACATTGTCCACAGTACCTCAAGATGGATCACAACTCGAAAAGGATGAAAAGAAGGATGGAGGACCAAGTTTCATAAAGAGTCATCACTGTTAGTGTTATGCCCTTGAGGCAATCATTTAGATGATTGTAACATGACTATGTTTATGAATAATAATATGATTATTGGTCCAATGAATGTATATCATTGTATTGATCAACATGAATGTGACTTGCTTATGAAGCTCTCTACTTATTGATATAATTCGATAAATATCTCTGATCGGATATCATCGTATAGGACAACGATGAATAGATCAGCACATGTAGTGATCGATGATCATGCTTCATAGATCATGGGATATGAAGATATCATCTATACATTGTGGACGAATGTTGAAGAACATGGGTTAGATAGACCCGCCATGGGACACTGCGAGAATGTTACATTCTTATGTGTCATCAGTGTATCTCATACATAGTAGATGTATGATCCTTAGACCTGAGATTGTCATATTCCCTACATGTGTAATAGTTTTCCTTGGGGCTATCAAACACTACTTCCTAACCGGATAGTTATAAAGGTAGCTTTCATGTTTACTATGAAACGCGTGCGAGAGGAAGTGAGCAGTCAAGATGGAATTTGCCACTCCAATGAAACGGAGATATATGACAAGGTCACTCGTGTGATATAATTAAGGAAGTGCATGGCCATGCCGTGATTGAGGAGTCAATCACAACTTATTAATATATCACATATACGAGAAATGGATTGAATCATCAAAGGATGACATGCTTCTTGCTTTGAGTTTAATCTTCATATACTTGGCAAAGGGATTATTACATGAGTACTTTTGACAGGTTCTGTCTGATTTGATCATAGTATGTTTGGGAGTTGGTATGCTTTGCAAGGAGCCACTACCAACTATTGGATTGAAAAGGAGTTTTCCGAATCCATGTCCAAACATACGTGAACCTACAGGGTCACACACTTAATGGGCTAGGACACATTAATTTGGATTGGATCCGTAATTAATGGACCTCGTGGGCTTAGCACACTAATGGGCATTGGTTTAGGGTTTCATCTCGTGGCTATATAAGGAGTGGAGGAGGGTGGTCGTAGGGTGTGCTTTCCACGGTTTAGAAGTGTTTCACCCTAAACCCTAGCCTCCTCTCCTCGTTGCCCCTGCCGAGCGACCAGGTGCTTGCACACCGACGCACGACGTTTCATCCCTAGACGTGTGGACTACTGCGGTGACGCTGCTGCGATTGCGGCATGGGAGGAAGATCCACGGCGAGGCGAGGACGATCCACTCCATCGACGCAACGACTGTGGCGAGGACGATCCACTACATCGACGCGCGAAGGATTCCGCAACTGCGCGTCTAGTGGTAATCTAATCTATGATCCCTTTCTTGTGAGTAGCTTTCTGGTTATGCGGTAGATTTTTTTTGTGCTAGCGTAGCATACCGTGTTTCTCTTCAATCACACCATTACAAAGGATCACCCTGTAGATCAAATCATTGGTGAATTTAGTAAGGGTTTTCAAACTCATTCTAAACAAGCTTCTTTTTATGAACATTACTCCTTTGTTTCGTGTGTTGAGCCCAGAACAGTAGATGAAGCTTTGAAGGATGCTGACTGGATTATGGCAATGGAAGAAGAGCTCAATAACTTTGAAAGAAACAAAGCTTGGAACTTGGTGGAAAGACCTACATATCATAATGTCATGGGAACAAAGTGAGTCTTCAGAAATAAACAAGATGAAAATAGTGTGGTCACACGAAATAAAGCAAGGCTGGTAGCTCAATGGTACACTCAAGTTGAAGGCTTGGACTATGGAGAAACTTATGCACCTGTAGCTCGACTTGAAGCCATACGGTTCCTTCTAGCCTTTGCATGTGATTTCAATATTACTCTTTTTCAAATGGATATTAAAAGTGCTTTTCTTAATGGAATCATTGAAGAAACTGTATATGTTGAACAACCTCCTGGTTTTGAAGATATAAAATTTCCCAATCATGTATATAAGTTGTCCAAGGCACTATATGGTTTAAAACAAGCCCCAGGGCATGGTATGAGAGTCTTAGAGACTCTCTACTAGGAAAGAATTTCAAAATTAGGAAGGTTGATTCAACACTGTTTCTAAAAGACTTCAATGGTACATTAATGATTTGCCAAATTTATGTTGATGATATTATCTTTGGAAGTACTAATCTCTTTCTCTGTGCAAGGAATTCAATGTTCAAATGGCTAGAGAATTTGAAATGTAAATGATGGGAGAGCTTACATTCTTTCTGGGATTTCAAGTCAAGCAATTGAAGGAAGGGACTTTCATTTCACAAGAAAAGTGTATTAAAGACCTTCTCAATTGCTTTAATCTGGAAGAATGCAAGCCTTTCAAAACCCGTATGGCAACCAATACACATCTTGATCAAGATGTGGGAGGTAAGTCTGTTGATTAAAAATTGTTTAGATCTATGATAGGCTCCTTACTCTATTCGACAGCATCTAGGCTAGATATCATGTTTAGTGTATGCTTGTGTGCTAGATTTCAAGCTGCACCTAAAGAAGTGCATCTTAGTGCAGCAAAAAGGATTTTCAGATACTTAAAGCATACTCCATATTTTGGCTTGTGGTACCCAAAAGGTGCTTCTTTTGAGCTTCTTGGCTATTCAGATTTTGATTATGCCGGTTGCAAGGTTGATCGAGAAAGCACCTCTAGGGGTTGTCACTTACTTGGAAGATCTTTAGTATCTTGGTGTTCAAAGAAACAAAATTCAGTAGCACTTTCAACTGCTGAGGCTGAATATGTTGTTGTAGGCAGTTGTTGTGCTCAAATTCTTTTTATTAAACAAACCTTTTTGAATTATGGTATTGTGTTTGAAAATGTGCCTTTGTTGTGTGATAATGAAAGTGAAGTGAAAATAGCCAACAACCCAGTCTAGCATTCTAGAACTAAGCATATTGAAAATAGACATCACTTCATACGTGATCATGTTGCTAAAGGTGACATTATGCTTAGTCACGTCAGGACTGAGGATCAATTGGCTGATATTTTCACTAAACCACTTGATGAGGCCAGATTTTCCAAATTGAGAAATGAACTGAACATTCTTGCTTCTTCAAACGTTGCCTGATTCCTTGGAATGGCACACTAAGGGGGAGTCAAGTCTGCTTGCCATGCATATCTTGCTACCTTTATGTGAACAAAGTAATTACCAGTGCTGAAGTAATAATAAGACTTTATTTTAAATGAAAAGTTTACTTGAAAACTAAAAGTCATGAAATTGTTGCTGAATGCCTTCCCTTTCTCTATTACTATATTATACTTTCCTAAAACACAATAATTAGGATAAGTGAGCTTCAGAAGGAAATACTTATACAAAATATTGAAAACCTAAATTATTCAGCACATGAGTCTTTTCTTTGAGCTTAAATTAATCATATTCATGCTCTTATGAAAACTAGGGCTCATATATTTCCTTTTGACTTTGAAAATCTTTAAGAAGTTTAGTTATATTTGTATTTTTCCAGTTCAAAAAAATTGTCCATGTACCACGGACTGTTGCATTAACCGTAACTAACTTAACCGAGAGGCTTCCAACTACGGCAGACCAAATATTCTTTTATACGGACTCGGTCCGGCGTAGATGGAAGGTTATCTGTTGTAACCAAAAAGCAGTCCCGGGCACGTACGACAATAGCTCTCTTATCTCAGAACTTATCTTTTTCAAACCGTGTTCCTCTCAATCTTCAAAAGGCACTTATCCTTGCTAATCACGTCAAAATCTCATCTATTCTTAGGACTTCTCCCTGCTAAACCTGTCTAAATTGGTAGCCATTTTTCTTGGATTCCCTGGTTCCCAACTACCCTTTCATAAAGAGACCTCCTCAAAATAAGGAAGTTGCAGTCGTTACTTTCCCTTGTTTGTCCGTATTCCAATTACTGCAGTAACTTCCTAACTTTACTCTTGGGAACTTGTGCTATTTATACCTCCACCTCCTTCAGAAATTTCTCAAAGCTTTCTTGCGCCTCATCAATCCTCTCGCAATATTCTCTTGAGCACAAGTTCATCTCTTCACTGAAGCACATCCTGATCGGGTGATTGACAACGGTGCTCTTGATTGCTTAAGACATTGCTCCTAGGATCCTACTGTTCTTCAGTTATTGTCAACAAGGTCAGTTCATTCTTTCTGCTTGAGAAGAAAACTTAGTCAAGATGAGGTCAAAGAATCCAGACAAAAGAGGTTTTCTTGAGAAAATTGCTGATAAAGTTAAAGGGAAAAAGAAAGCTAGAATAGATAGCTCTAGTCAACCTCAGCAACTAGTACACATAGAAGATACTTACCAACCTGGTAGAGTGCTGAAGAAAGTAACTACCACTAAACCGCCAAAAAGAGGAAAACAGCCAGTGCATTATGATTCCTCATCTTCTTCAGAAGACAGTGACTATGAGCCTAGTGCCAATATCTCTTCTGAGGAAGAAATAGAGCTTAGTGATGAAGTTGACATAATAGTTGGGCATGATCTAGCCACTTTGGGGGGAAGAAACTGAGAGCAGCTAGATTGGTGCCAGAAAGGATTTGGTTTCCTCTTGAAAGAACCCCTCTGAATGAGCAATTCATCACTACCTTTCAGAAAAACATCTATACGGGTTACAAAACAGGAAAAATAAAAGTGGAAAACCTCTGTCAACCTTGTGCAGACATCAGTATGTGGATTGGACCAGATCAGCTCAGTCCTTGTCTAAAATAGAATACTTGACTGTGTGCGATCAACCCCTGGTCTTGCTGCCCTAATGTCATCTGCTGGGCCAGCTTGGAATGAAAGTAGGATTTTAGAATTCTATGTATCTCTTCTAGTGAATAAGAATAGGCACTATATTCTGTTCACCATTGATGGAAAGAAAAGAAAAGTAAGGTCTCCTCAGTTTGAGGCTGCCATCAGTGCCTCAAGCTCTTTACTGAACAGAATCAGGATTCATGATAGAATGTTTCCTAGTAACAGATGGAGGCAGATTGGGGATATGCCAGATTGGGGATATACCAGATTTGCAAGTGTCAGCCCACATTTACAGAAATATTCATGTGCCTGGTTTCAATGCAAATAGGGTAAATTGTTTATCTACTGAAGCCAAAGCCCTCACATCGATACTGATACTCAGGCATACTATTTACCCAAAATCTGGATATAAAGAGGGAGTAACACCATGCCTTGCTTGGTTGCTATATCTGATCCTATCAAGGCAACCTATTGATCTGATTGATTATATCTTTGGAGAGATGGAAGAAGCAATCTACAGGAAAATGGGCAGTCCTCTTCCTTTTGCCATGAAGATTACTCAGATACTGTTGGCTCAAGGGATCATCTCCCAGCATGAGATGAACAGGGATTTTAACTGTAGACCTAAACAATATAATATGCCCAAGCAAGCTAGACTTCCTACTCCTCCAACACAAGCAGTACATGAGCCAAGTGCTCAAGAAGACACTAATATCAATGACAGTTCAGATAGTAATAGTGGAGGTCATGGACAAATTCCAAGTTTTTCTGCTCCAAGTCACAGCTACCATGATCAGGAACATTACTCTCCAGCTCCTCACTTTCCTGCCTATTCACATCATGATACATCTACAGAAGTGTTGGACTACAGTTCTGAACATCTGAGTCAGCAGATATCTGGACAACTTGAAGGTACTGAAATCCTTGTCAGCTCAGAGTCCCATCCTGAAGATGAAGAAGTTCACAAATTACAAGAACTGGCAGCAGCAGCTAGGTTCATGGAGGCACAAGGATTTCCACCAGCAGCCCATGACCATGAAGCAGGTGGTTCTAGGCATCCTCAGGACAATATGCCAGCTCTCACTCAGCAATTCTCTGAGGATTCTCATCATTCTCACCACTCATAATTTGCTGAACCTGAGCCTTTACATGATTATGGTCAGCAACCATCTTGATGGGATACTCAGCCAGGATGGTTCACCTCTTTTGAGCAACAATATAGCTCTGATCTCAGACATGCTCAAGAGAGCTTTGAAGAAGAAAGAAGATTGGCAGCCCAAAGACACAATGAGCAAATGGCAGGCATTCAACAACAGCAAGAAATGCTGCAAAAGATCTATCAAGACCAAGCCAGTTTCAGGGATGAAACTTACACAAGGTTTGATATGATCAGAGGCAACCAATGGGATCTAAGGAAATGGATAGGAGAACTTAAAACTGAACAACTGGTGGTCCAGGATAGATTATATGATCTCAATAAAAAGCAGAATGCCCAAGATGCCAAAATTGACAAATTTGCTCAGACTATGTACAAGAACTTTGAGAAAACTGGTAGCTGCTTGGATTGGCAAGGGGACGAACTAGAATACCTTAGGGACTTCTCTGAAGATGCTAGAAACAACTTAGTCTCAAATCAAGAGCAAATAGCACAGCTTCTGCTTAACCAAACTAATGACACTCAAGAACTGTCAGGCCCCAAATTCGAGTTTGACCCATTCGGCTAACATTAGCTTAATCTTGCAGTTAATCACAGATCGGTATATAACAAAGTGCTCAAAAACAGAAATTTAAAAATTTTCTTATGTAAATTGATCTCGTATTACAACTTTAATTGCATCAGTCTCAATACATTAAGCAGTATATTTGAATGGTATTACAAAGGAGGAAGGAAAAGAATATAATTACAATCATCATTGTATACATTTGCATAAAGCTCAAAGATTGAATCCATTCAAGCCAACAAATAGTTTCTCCTAGCCATATTGCCAACCAATGCCCTTCCTCATGCCCACACTTAGGGGTAAAATGGTCAAACAACCACAAGCTAACAAATATCTAGCCACAACCACTTTCCCCATTCCTTATTTCCTCCCCATTTTCTTGCTTCCAACCCAAAGCAAGCAAGGGAGCAACCAGGAGGCAAGCAAGAGGCCGGCGCCCTCCCTCCTCCTCCACGGCAGCTGCGCCCTCCTTTCCTCCCTCCTGCAGCTCCTCTTCCTCCCCATGGCTGCAAGCACTAACTCCTCCCTCCTCTGCCCAAGCTCCCCTCTACTCCTCCATTCCTAGGGTTCCAACATTTGGGTTTGAGGTAAGTGTGGGTAAGACTCCCCATGAGCTTGATGATCCATTTGGGGGCTTAGGAAAGTAGGGATTTGGGTTTTGGTTGGGGAAAAAAATCAGTTTAGGGTTTGTGCATTGTTCTGAATTTTCGAGCAGAAAACTGTAGCTGCTGTGTTTCGTATTTTAGAGCAAGTTCCGAGCATCTCCTGCTAGGTTGGATGAAGAAGAAAATGTAGATAAATAAGTTACCCTTCATTTCCAACTAGAATCACTTGATTCCATTCATCCAACCGAAAGTTATGATGATTTTGGTACATGCTGCACTGAAATGCTGAAACTGTGAAAGTTGAAACTTGAGCTGTGGACTAAAATTAGTTAGAGGCCGAATTGGACATAAGTTTTGCCTAAGAATTTGTAGGAAATTTCGTGTAGATTGCAAAACTATTATCAATTGCTCAATTCCATTAAGTATAGCATTTGTTATGGGGAACTTAGTGCATGCTGTTCAGAAGTTCTAAAATTTTTGGACTTTGCAATTGCTCTCGGTTTGCGGGAAAACTGGGAATTACTCGAGTAGTGAATGAGAAATCGGCCAAAACCAAGTTGTAGATATGTCTCTTAAGTTTTATTAGGGCTTGGAATCACTCAATTTGGTTAAGTGGTTAGGAAGTTGTAAGCAAATTAGTGCAGCTCTGTCTGGGAATGTTGCAAATATTCAGAGTGTTGTTTTTGTGAGTTTTTGGGCAAGTTAATGAATTGGGAAATCAGTGAGGGGTAGATGTATGTTTAGGTTTTGTTCTTATGTTCGTTTATAAATTAGAATCACTCAATTTCATGAAACCATGTGGAAGTTGTGCCTAAAATGGTGAAGTCTCGTTGGAAGGGCCGAAATCTGTCCAAAAATGTATTAGTGAAAGTTAGGAGCTAGATTGGAATGGTGTAAAGCATATCAAAGTATTGTTTAGCTATTAATGCGTATTGTTAGCAATTTTTCTTTCCGTTTTGCTGTAGAATGCTTGCATTTTGGAATTGTGATGAATCTTTAATTTTGCATTTTCATTCCATATGCATGGCATGCATCTCACTCATTGCATTCATTATAAGCGTGTAGAGAACGAAACCATGGCGGTTGACGTGGCCGTGGTCGGGGACGTTGAGGGCGTTTATGGTGGAAACTCCGCAGGAAGCACAAGGCAAGCACCTAAGCATATTTCCTCCTTATGTAATTGTATTTTTGAGAATAAATTGCTTATGTGATGATTTAAGTTATGCATTAGGAGTTGAATTACGGGATTGGTATTAGAACCTAATTGTTGCACATACACTCATTGATACTTGTTGAACACCTCCTTTAGAGCTAGTCTATGGGTAATTATATTGTGTCCATGCTTAGCTTGCTTAGATGTCGGTTATGGGCCAAGTGGTGGATGGTTCCATCGCTTGAGGATTGTTTACTTCACTATTGGGCTATAACGGTTGTGGTTAGAAAATGAAATGTGAAAATGAGGCTGGGCGAGAAGGTTGGAATAATTGAGTGTGGAGACTCAAATGTGTAGTCTACTTTGTGTCGGTTGAGGACCGATCCGTTGTTTGCCCTTTGATCGAGCACACTTTGTTGATCGCATGCTGATCATGGTAAGGTAAGCCACCCTTTCATGGCATACTACTCGATGGGTCATGCCCTCATGCGGTTGGACGTGGTTGAGGCGAGGCTTAGGCTCCTCGAGGGCCAAGTGAGGCTTAGGCGGCTCGAGGGTTGCTAGGTGCTCGGACCGCATGAAGATGGTTCGACGAGTAGGTATGGATGGGAGGAGGTTGACATGAGTTCCTTCGTGGGATTCTGTCGTGTGATTGATGATCCCTGCGGGGTGAGTAAGCGATTCGAATTGCGCTCTCGGATATGAGCACGCTTGTATCATCGCACATTCAGCGTAGTAATAACTTAAACTTGGAACTTGTTGGTACAATGATGGTTATGCTTGGTTCATATGTATTCTTGCTTTACTTTAAGTGTTTAAACTCCAAAATTCAATCTAGTAGTAGATGCTGTTCATAAGCGCTATAAAATTTGTAATTTGAGTAGTTGAATGTGAATATGAATCAAAATTAAGCTTTTAGGCACTTGTTACCTTAAGCTTTTCCTTGCTACATCCAAATGCATATGCCTTGAGTCGGTCATATATGGACCACGGGTAAGTCTTGCAGTACCTTACAGTACTCATGTACGCTTTGTGGTTTTCAGGTGAGGGCGATGCAGGTTGCGAGTTCTGTCCTTATTGCCTCTCGGTGGTCAGGCGGGGCCCCGAATAGAGGCTATGCTTAACGATAAAAACGTCCGGAAGTGTTCAGGGGCAGGACACTTCCGGAGATAGCATACTTTTGGTTTAATTTGGTGGTTGTGTATTCGTTTTGTTGTATAGTTATCCTTAAGCTATGTTATGTCTAGTCTTCAAAATTTGGCTACTTCTATTGTTGAACCTTATTGTATTATGGTGCTCCTCCCATGCTTAGTATGTTGCTTCCTTTTGGTTATATTGTGGTTGTGTCATGATGGTTATGATATGTTCATGCTTTTTGTCATTTATTGTTATTTGTTTCTCTGTCTGTTTGAGTGGATGTCCTCTCTTTTAGAGGCATCATGCCGAAATTTTGTAGATTTCCTGAGTCTAGGTAGTATCTCTTGTTTTGCCGGGTTTTGTCTTTGTGCCTTGTTTTTTTAGTCGTTTTGTTGTGCTTCCGCTTGCTTGTCTGGATGTGGGGTTTGAGTTCGTTGCCCCCTTTGTGCAAATTGAATTGATGTGGCATTGGAAACCAGTATGCGGGGATCTGGCGAGTTTGGTCGCATAATCGGGGAATCTGGGATTGTTGTCGATTATTTGAGTGGCCTCACTGTTGTCTCACTTGGGCTTGGGTGCTAGCATTGCGAGAGCCATCGGCGATCCGTTGCTAGCCTCCAAATCCGATGAGGGCGACAGAGCATTCAAATAATCGAGGACGGTCTGGGCGGCTCCTCTCAAGAACTTATCAGAGATGTCCAGCATAACTTCAATGAGCTAACCTTCAATCCTCAGCCCGGCGATCCAAATTATCCCAGTTGACATGATCAGGCAATGGCTGCTTCACATTCTAAGTATGACCAAGAGCAAGCACCTCCCTCTCCTCCAAGAAGAAGTACAAGCTCCAGATGACAAGCATGCTGAAGAGAACCTTTTCAAAGCGCAAGAAGTAACCTTTTTGGAGATTGTTGCCAAAGGGGGAGAAGAATAGTGAAATAGGTCCCTTAGTAGTCTCTATGCCTATCTTAATTATTTATGGATTTTGCTTTGCTTCCAAGTTATTTGTTTGATTTTGCTTTGCTTCCAAGTTATGAATAGTGAAATATCTGAACCTTTAGACTTATTGATATTTGTTTGATTTTACCTTAAGTTAATCTGAATATTCTAGGAAAAACCCTTTCTGAATGACTTTTATATTGCTTTATGTTCTCAAATAAAATTCATCCCAGGCATTCATTCAGGGGGAGCATGAAGTATTATTTATCATTTAAGCATTATCTGTTCTATCAAACTAACTTTTATCTGCAGGAAAAGAAATAAGTAATCCTTTTTTAGCTCTCTAAGTATAAAATCAGAGATATTGTCATTGTCGACGATCGGGACCGTCGACCGCAGAAGAAAGAAAGGGGGAGCGAGGAGTCAGCTCGGGAGCGGGACCCGAGGTCGCGCTCGTTCGGGGGCTCCAAGTGTCGCGGGGAAGTCGTCCCAAGAAAGGATGCTGGACACGGGGTTTATACTGGTTCGAGCCCCCAAGGTCGGGTAATAGCTCTACTCCAGTCTCGCCCGGAGGCTAAGGGTGTATTAGTAGCTCTGTGGAAGAGTACAAGGACGGGGCCCGAGCAAGAGAAGGGGGCCGCGTCGTTCTTCTTTGTTGGTGTCATTTTTTTGTTCTGTTCTTCTCTGTCTGTCCTTTTGGCTGAGACGACCTATTGCTTTTGTAGCCCTTGGGAAATCTTGCTGCTTGGTCCCAAGGCCGACGTCAGGGGCCCGTGGCGATTTGACAGAGGCTCGGAAGTCGTTGCTAGCCGTTGAGAGTCTGACGGGAGCTGTTGAGATCTTGACGGGAGCTGTTGAGCCCTAGTTCCCACGCAGGGGCAGGTAGGGTGCTGATTCCCATGCAGGGGAGAGTTTTACATAAGATAAAAATAGAATGCTACAGATGTCCCTTTCCTTGGTGCTCACGGGGGTGTCGAGGTCGAGGACGAGACGTCGAGATCAAGGGTGAGGTGTCGAGGTCGAGGGTGCCTACCCCTGCAGCGGTGCTCGAGCTCGAGCTTGCTGGCCCCGAGCTCGACCATAGAGGGGGCATCACTTAGGTCGGGAATGAGCCCCTTGGTCTGCCGAAAGCTGCCACGAGGCCGGGGGGATGCTTACAACAACGATCGCCAAGTCATGGGCTCGCCGCGTCGAACTCCACCCCGACGCGTTGATGACAATCGCTGAGCCAGAGGCTCGCCTCGCCGGACTCCCCCTCATCGTGACGACAAATCCATCGATGGAATCCGAGCGTTCACTTCTCGGTTACGCTGAGTAGTATGGCCCGAAGGTTTCAACCCCAAGGGCATCGTTAAGTTTGACGGGGATCGAGATCCAGAAGCTTGGCTGCATGTCTATGCCGTGGCGGTTAAAGCGGCTGGAGGCAATCAAAACGTGATGGCAAATTATCTCCCAGTCAATCTCACCCCTTCAACTCAATCATGGCTCACAGGACTTCCTGCGAACTCGGTGGACTCCTGGAGCGATCTTTGCGAGCAATTTATCGCGAACTTTCAGGGAACCTACGAGAGGCCGGCACCGTGGGACCTATATCGCCTTCACGGAAGAAAGGCGAGGCGAGAGATTTCATCCGGCGTTTCATGAAGAAGAAAAACACCATCAGGGATGTATCTGATGCAGTGGTGGTAGCAGCCTTTCAGAAAGGGGTCAGCGATCCTGATCTGATCAAGAAAATGTCTAGAAAACCATCGGCCTCTGTAAAGGAGATGTTTGCGTTGGCTGACCGCTATGCCACGACCTCGGGCATACGGCGGCGCCAAGAAGATCGCGCCTTGCAAGAAGAACAAAGGCGACAAGCCCGAGTCCTCCAAGCACAAGGACAAAAAACGGAAGGGCGAGGAGCTAGTCACGGTAGCAGAGCGCAACCGGCCCCGAGCCACACGGAGGGAGGCGCCTGATTACAGTAATGTCATGGATGCAATCTATCCTTTCCACCCTAAGAGAAAGCACGCCGCCAAAGACTGCTTTATCCTTAAGCGTTTTGCGCGTGAAAGCAACAAGCAACCGGCTCCAGCGAAGGATGAGGCTGCCGAGAAGAAAGACCCTCCTGGCGAGGACGATTACTAAGAGCCCGAGTATGAGCTGAACTACATATACGGGGGCTCCACCGGATACGAGTCCAAGCGGAAGCAAAAGCTTACCGCTCGGGAGATCAATGCGGTGGAACCGGCAACCCCCCAGTATCTAGAGTGGTCTGAAGTCCCGATCACCATCGACCGCTCGGATCACCCCAACCGAGTTCTACATCCGGGTAAGTATCCTCTAGTGCTTGACCCTGTTATTCGCAATATAAAGCTCAAGAAGGTCTTAATTGATGGAGGGAGCGGACTCAACGTCTTGTTCGCCAAAACCTTCGGCGACATGAACGTCCCCCGCTCCGAGCTAAGGCCGAGCTCTCAGCCGTTCCACGGGTTGATCCCTGGGGCGTCTTCGTTTCCACTCGGGCAGATTGCTTTGCCCGTCACCTTTAGTACAAAAGACAACTATCAGACCGAGTATATAAACTTTGAGGTAGCGGATTTCGAGACAGTGTATCACGCTATCTTGGGAAGGCCCGGTCTGGCTCGGTTCATGGCCGTCCCGCACTGCACCTATTTGGTGATGAAGATGCTGGGACCCAAAAGCGTCATCACGGTTCGCAGTGACATCAAGCGATCTTTGGAATGCGACCGAGAGAACTATGAACTTGCTGAGCTGCAGGAGGCAACCGCCGAGGGGAAGAATATCCAGGCAGAGGCTGCCACATTGCAGGAAGAAGGCGACATCCCGTCCAAGAAGCAGGCCACGTCATGGATAAAGTCTGGCGAAGGAACCAAGAGAATTATTCTCGACTCATCCGACCCATCCAAAATGACTTTGATCAGGATAGGGCTCGAGGATAAATAGGAAGGCATGCTCGTCACCTTCCTCTAGGCTAACAAGGACATCTTTGCCTGGAAGCCATCCGACATGCCGGGTGTTCCTAGGGAGGTGATCGAGCATTCTTTACACGTCGATGAAAAGGCAAAGCCAATCAAGCAAAGACTCCGGCGGTTCGCTCTAGATAGTCGAAACACCATCAACCAGGAGATCACCAAGCTATTAGCTGCAGGTTTTATCAAAAAAGTGTATCATCCCGACTGGTTGGCGAACCCTGTACTAGTTCAAAAGAAGAATAAAACTTGGCGCATGTGCGTTGACTATACTGATCTCAATAAGGCATGTCCGAAGGATCTATTCGGGCTACCTCGAATTGATCAGGTGGTTGATTCAACCGTCGGGTGCGAGATCCTGAGTTTCCTCGATGCCTACTCAGGGTATCACCAGATTCGCCTAAAGGCGGAAGACCATATCAAGACTTCATTCATCACGCCCTTTGGGGCCTTTTTCTATACCACGATGGTGTTCGGGTTGAAAAATGCTGGTGCAACATTTCAACGTGCAATACAGCAGTATTTTCACACCCAACTCGGACGTAATGTGGAGGCATATGTGGACGATGTCGTGGTAAAGACTCAGGAGAGGAAGGATATTATCATCAACCTAACCGAGACGTTCGAAAGTCTAAGGACTTTCAACATGAAGCTTAATCCCGAGAAGTGTGTTTTCGGAGTATCTTCGGGAAAACTGCTCGGGTTTATCGTATCCCAACGAGGTATTGAGGCCAACCCAGAAAAGATCAAAGCCATATTAAATATGGAACCGCCGACTTGCCAAAAGGACGTCCAGAAGCTTACGGGGTGCATGGCCGCACTCGGCAGATTTATTTCCCGACTGGGTATGCGAGGTATGCCATTCTTTAAACTCCTCAAGAAGCAGGACAAGTTCCAGTGGACGCCCGAGGCACAGCAAGCGTTCAAAGATTTGAAGACCTTCTTAACGACACCCCCGGTCTTGGTTTCACCGATGCCAGGGGAACCTCTGTTACTTTACATCGCGGCAACGACTCATGTAGTCAGCGCTGCAATCATCATAGAAAGGGAGGAGCCGGGTCATGTGCAGAAGATCCAACACCCGATCTATTTCATCATCGAGGTCCTGAGTGAATCTAAGGTGCGGTATCCACAAGTGCAAAAATTATTATACACCGTACTTCTTACATCTCGCAAACTCAAGCACTACTTCCAAGAGCATACTGTTTTGGTGGTCACTTCCTTCCCAATAGGAGATATAATTCACAACCAGGAGGCCACCGGGAGAATTGCAAAGTGGGCAGTCAAGCTTGGAGCCTTTGATATCCTATTCAAGCCTCGCACAGCCATCAAGTCTCAAGCGCTCGCCGACTTTACTGCCGAGTGGACAGAACTTCAAAACCCGGCATTCATCAAGGAACTCGAGTACTGAACGATGTATTTCGATGGTTCCCTCATACTCAACGACGCGGGGGTTGGTATAGTGCTCATATCACCAAATGGGGAACGGTTGAGGTACGTTCTTCAAATACTTTTTCCCGCGTCGAACAACGCCGCCGAGTACGAGGCACTCATCCATGGGCTCCGTATCGCCATATCGCTCGTTATCCGACGTTTGACGGTTCGCGGAGATTCAATGCTCGTGGTCAATCAGGTGCAAAAAGAATGGTCCTGCATTGAAGACAACATGGCTACCTATTGCCAGGAGGTACGCAAGCTAGAAGGTAACTTTGACGGCTTGGAACTTGTTCATGTGCTCCGTCGGGACAATGAAGCGGCCGACGAGCTAGCAAAAATGGGAGCCGACCGAACCACTGTGCCCGTGGGAGTATTCGTCAAAGAAATTCATAAGCCCACAATAAGCACTTAGCCAAAGTCAGACATCCCAGTGGAGAAGAACATGGAAGCAAAAGAGGCAGGAGTGTGCGATGGGAAAAATGAACCATTGGCTTAGTCTTAAAAGGGGGAAAATTTAGGTTTTCGCCGAATCGGCGGGAAAAGGATTGTAGAACACCTAACCCTGCCCTATGCTTTGTAAAGCACGGCGTCCTGACATACGGAGGCAGTCATGGTTTGACCAAGTCATATTTGGGACACTTTGCTCCCCGCGATGGGATGTTTAACCACTTATCGAACTAAGTGGGACGTGGATATCCTCCAGTTTGGATTAGAAATATCTTCTTTTGATATACCCCACGTTGGGTCGCTAGTTGTTTACCGCATGGCGGAATCATATATCACGGGTTGAGCCTGATAAGGCACGGTTCCAATGGTATGCCTCAAGATGGGTCGATAAGCTGTGCATCGTAACAAACGAGTACGGATACCGTTCGGATAAACCTTGATATGTCCCAAGACGGACCAGAGCTATATCCTACACCAGTCGGGTATAGGTATCACTCGGCCACGAGTCGAGAAAATCCTGATATGTCCCAAGACGGACCAGAGCTATATCCTACGCCAGTCGGATATAGGTATCACTCGGCCATGAGCCAAGAAAATCCTAATACGCTCCAAGTCGAGCCTAAGCTATATCCTACAGCAGTCGGATATGGGTATCACTCGGCCAAGAGCCACGTAAATATGATACGCTCCAAGTTGAGCCTAAGCCATATTCTACAGTAGTCGGATATGGGTATCACTCGGCCAAGAGCCACATGAATATGATATGTCCCAAGTCGGACCAGAGCTATATCCTACAATAGTCGGATATAGGTATCACTCGGCCAAGAGCCGGGCAAATCCTAATATGTCCCAAGTCATACCTAAGATATATACTGCGACAATTGAATATGGATATCACCCGACCAAAGAGCCATGCAAGCTTCGATATACCTCAAGCTGGGTCTAAGCTATGTCTAACGACAATCATGGATATCACTTGGAAAGGTATTTCTTTATTATATATAAATCCCCCAGACATTATGCCTGGGAAAATATTTTCTTACATTTATAGTGGTCTTATACTTCTCCGCGGCGCACGCGACCAAGCGCCTCCACGAGAGCCTCCTTAGCCCTATGAAGGGCGGGGAAAATCTCGAGAAAGGCATCGACGGCGGCGCGGTTGAGAGAGACGACTTTGTCCTCTGCCCATTCAGCCATGGCAAGGTCGAAGAGCGCCCACTCTTCAGCAAGTTCTTGATCCTGGTTGTCCATGAGATCCCTCGGGAAGAAGGTGGAGCTTGGTGCAAGAAATGGAGGACTAAGTGTGAGAGAATAAATTCTAAAAGCGCTGATTCACCTTTTATAGCTGATACGGCAAGGTTGAAGTAAATGCGAAGATGTAATGACATCAGAAGCCGAAGAGACTTGGAGTTAAGATAGTTCAGAAGTCAAAGAGGTTTTTGGAAAATGAATTGACACAAGAAGTCAAAACAACTTTGAAGATTGTCCGGGGTTATATTCGAGTCCTTCATAATCCCCTTGCCGCAAGGAGAAGCATTCAAATCAAAGAAGAAACAAGTCAGAGGTTTATGCTGGAAGCTGAGAACGTTGATTCAAAGTTGAGACCCAGATAAAGATATAGCAATCGGATCATGAATCACTCGGAGGCTACTGTGGAATATAAGAACCCAGGTGTCCTCATAACCGGCCCAGAAGTGCCTGAGGGAGAGACAGGGCCCAGTGGAAGGCCCAGAGGATAAACTCCGCACCAAGCCTTCTGCTGTGCGCAATAGGATACATCCTAGAGACAGTTGAACATATATTTAGATATAAAAGATATGATTGTAATCCGAGTTGTTAGCAGGGTAGATAAAGATGTAAACTCTATCCTGTAATCGATTAGAATCTAATAACCGATCGAAACTCTGTAAACCGCCTCACCCCCATTATATAAGGGAGAGGGCGGGCAACATCAGAGATATGAGCAATCTTAGATCCAAGAGATCCAGATAATCCCAGCACACAGGACTAGGGTATTACCTCCTCCGTCGAGGGCCTGAACTTATCTAAACCTTTGTCTTGTGTGACCTTCGAGTTTGAGATCTAGCGCCTGCCCCATAAATTCATTGCCGACCACAAAAGTTGACACTGTGTCTTTGGCCTTTTTGCTTGTCGTCCCTTTCTTTCCTTGATCTGTCACTTGATCCTTCTGAGAGCCATGGCCAAGTTCAAAAAAATCACCTTGACCGCCGAGAGGATGAGGGAGCTCGAGTCGTTGGGGCTTCTGGATCCCACGACCTGGCGGCTCCCGGCGGCTGGAGAGGTCGAGCCGCACCCTCGGGAGGACGAGATCATTAAGCACAGAGCAGTATACGCTCTTCGGGCTACAGACCCCGAAGAGCGACTTCTTGGCCGCCGTTCTCGCACAATGCGAGATCGAGCTTGTCAATCTGGTGCCGAAATCCATCCTCCTCTCTATCTTCTCGCATCTCTGCGAGGGGTTCCTTGGAGTCCTTCCCACCCCCACTCTCTTTTTCCGCTTCTATTCCTTGTTCCGCACTTCAAAGGACCCCGTCGTCGGGTGCCTTTATTTCCAGCTGCGGACCGGGCTTCCCTGCACCTTTCTTTAAATCTCGACCCGGGACTCCCTCGGGCCGTGGACGGAGAGATGGTTTTACCTGAAGAAGGGCGAGGGGGGCGAGCTCGCGTACAACGGCATCGCCGTGGACAGCAAGCGCGAGACCCCGGAGCCTGAGGACTCGGCGGCCGACCAAGAGGCCGTCGTCATCATCCAGTCTGCACGACGCTCGGCCTGACCGGTCAGGCCGTGGTCATAGACTACCTTCGAGCTCGGGTGTCCCCTCTGCGGAAGAGGGTGCACCCGTTCTTTGAGATCCGAGGAAGGGACGACCCTACTCGGGAAAGCGCCAATTGTAAGTTCCTCTTGACGTTGCGCTTTTTCGAGCTCGAGCGAGCTCTTCCTTTCTTCTTTTGATCGCCCTCCATCTCATTCGGTCTTCCTGCAGCCCCGTTGGAGTCGTGGGTGGCGGCGCGTATGCAAGAGGTGTTCGGGAAGGTGGCCCACGCCTACACCCTTGACGACCCCGTCCCCAAGAACATCTTGAGGCAGCGCAGCGAGGTAATCTTCTTCTCATTCTTCTGTTGGTCCCCTTTTGGGTTTGGGCATTTTTTGACCCTGGCTAGTCTTGCAGGAGAGCCAGGAGCTGCTGGAAACGGTGAGGCGCTTGTTGCCATTGCCCAAGCTGGGCAAGGGCAAGAAGACCGCCAAGAGGCCCGCTTCGGACACCCCGAGCCATGCTGCCAAGAAGCCCCACGTCGAGTGGGGTGACCGCGCGATGGTAAGTCGCTTCTACCGAGCCCGGGGACGTTCGGGCCCGACCTTGGTTCCTCGTCGTTTTTCCATGTGTTTTTCTTTTTTGACCTTTCTTCCTTATCTTTGCAGCAAGAGTGGGCGGCGGTCGCGGTCGCGCCGTCGAGCCCGCGCCGGCGCCTGAGCGTAGGGCGCTCGGGGGGAGAACACTCCCCCAGCCGTCGTGGGCGCGGCCCCTCGTGCCACTCCCCCATCACCCAGTAGGCGGAGGCTTGTCACGCAGGTATTCTTCATGTCTCCTTCTTCCTTCCCTTTTAGCTCGGGAGCGTAGGTCTTCTCCCTCCTCACGAGTCTTAGGGATCTTTTTCAACACAGATTTTGACTGTTGTTCAGGGCGAGTCCGAGGATGAGGAAGAGGACGCAGGGGACTATCTCCTGGTCCCCTGGGCACGGCCACAGCATCCTCGGCCCGTCGCGATGCCCACGGAGGGCGACTTAGCCCGGGCGGCCAGCCAGGGGGCAGTCGGGGCACCCGCGGAGGGAAGCCCAGCCAAGGCGCCCGACAACGGAGCCCCCGAGCCGGTTGCTACCCCGAGCGGGGTCGTAGGCGAGGTCGATACCGCCGGGGCGATAGCTGGGGCCGACGCCATCGAGCTTGACACGGCCGAGACAGTGCCTGCGGGCGTAGATGAGCACAGAGGGGCATCAGGTATGGCGTCGACTCCCTCTTTGCTATTGCTTTATTTCTGGGCCTCGAACCACTAAGCAAATATGTTTTTCTCCAGTAGGCTCGGCTCCGCCCGCGCCGCTCCGCGCCTCGCATGAGGCGACTAGGGGTGACGCCCCTGTTGACGTCGCCGACCCAGCAGCGGAGGGGGATGCAGAGGGGAGCGGGTTGTCTCTGCGCTCTGCCCGCGCGAGGCTCGAAGCGCACCTCGAAGAGGTTAGTTGATTTCCAGCCCGTCTTTCTTCTCTTTGGTTCACTTTAAGCCCGCGAGGCCGTTTGTGACGCTTCTTCTGGCTTTTCGGGGCTTGGAGCAGGTCGCTCGAGGGCTCGGGGCCCTGCGTGGCCATGCCGTTAGCTCTTGGGCGCTGTGCTCCTTGGTCGAGGGGCGCGAGGAGTATGTCCTCAGCCTCGATTAGAGCATAGCGCAGACGGGGGAGGAGGTCGAGTAGCTGAAGGCCGAGCATGCCATCGAGCTTTCGAGGGCAGTCAAAGCCGAGCAGAAGCGGTCGACCTAGTCCCTCGCCAATGTCCGCGAGAAGGCCGAGGATGCCCTCGCGGGTGATCGTGCGAGGGCCGCGGAGATCGTCGAAGCTGCCCGCGTGGAGGCAGAAGTGCTCCGCAAAAAGGTCACGGAGCTCTCCGCCGCTCCCTCGAAGGCTTCAGTTGACGTCGAGGCGAAGATGGCCGAGCTCGAGGAAAAGCTGGGGCGAGCGACTCGGGTGGGGAAGAATGCCCTGGCTCAACTTCAGGAGGAGCGAAGCCGGGGTGCCAACGCCGAGGCCGAGGCGCCAGCCACGAGGCGAGAGTTGCTACCCTCGGCGGAGAGGCTTCGCCGGGAGATGGCTGACCTGTAGATAGGTTAGTCGGATAGAAAAAAAATGGGGCGAGGGGACTCGAGCCTTATGTAAAAGTCGATCATGTAAAAAAAATTTAGATGAAATGAAAACTCCCTTTGTGATTGCGATTGTATGCGTCTTTTCAATACTTGGTAGGGAGTCTTGCTTCGAGAGTGAATAGCCTCTTCTTTTGTTCGAGACTACCAGAAACTGCTCGAGGCTTAGCCAGATAAAATCCGGTCTGAGTTCGAATGGCGTTTGTTCGGGACTTAGGCAGAAATCCTGCTCGAAACTGTTCCAGACTTAGCCAGAAAACCTGCTCGAGACTGTTCGAGACTTAGCCAGAAAACCTGCTTGAGACTATTCGAGACTTAGCCAGAAATCTTGCTCGAGATTGTGGCTTTTGCTTTGTTGTCCTGCCTTAGCTGGTGATCTGGCACGCAGAGTTGGCCGTTATGACCCGAGATCCGACCAACATTCCTGGCCTGGAAAAGGGGGGACTCGCGATAAGGTTAGGTCATTAGATATACCTTTGATCGGGGACGAAATTTATCCCCAGCATTGGGTTGAGGTGGCCAAGCCTGGAAACATTCGGCCCTGCCTCCTTGCCGCATGCTCGCCGTTGATCCCGAGGTGCAGGAGTCAATGCGAGGGCACGAGAGTTTAGCGATACCATTCGGCTGAAGAAAAGGAAAGGACCCTAGCGAGTCAGTCACGGGCGTGCCTTTGATCGAGGACGAACCTGAACCGAGGAGTCGGGTTGGGGTGACCAAGCCTGTGATTAGAACGTCCCTAGAGGAACTCGTCATAAAAATTACTTGACGGGGGAAACAATTATCAAAATCACTTGACGGGGGAAATAGATCAACCCTGGAAGATATTGTTAGAAATCTGTGACCTCAGAGCCCTGGAATACTTCAGGCTTGGTGCCAGGCCGAGCTCGGGGGCTCCCTCTACGGGGAGGCCTCCCATTAGAATCACTCGATGGGGGAATAGAGCAACCCCGGAGGATATTTTTAGAAATCCGCGACCACCGAGCCCGAGAGTACATCAGACTCGGTGTTAGGCCGAGCTCCGGGGCTCCCTCTGCGGGGAGGCCTCCCATTAGAATCACTCAACGGGGGAATAGAGCAACCCCGAAGGATATTTTTAGAAATCCGCGACCTCCGAGCCTGGGAGTACATTGGGCCGGTGTTAGGCTGAGCTCGGGGGCTACCTCTGCGGGGAGGCCTCCCATTAGAATCACTCGATGGGGGAATAGAGCAACTCCGGAGAATATTTTTAGAAATCCGCGACCTCCGAGCTCGGGAGTGCATCGGGCTCGGTGTTAGGCCGAGACAGCCGAGCCCGTGTTCGGGCTGGCCTAAATTTGGGGTGTCGGGTCGAGGCAGCCGAACTCGAGAATGCATCAAGTCAGGGCTTCCCGAGGCGATCTCGATTCGTCTCTGGCGGGAATAGCCCGACTTCTGCGATTGGATCGTCTTCTGCGGCAGAAGCATCCCGTGGTGAATCTAGAGTCCACATCCGCCGAGCCCGGGAATCATCATCAGGCTCTGGGTGCCCTCTAAGGATGGCCTCCGGGTTGGCTGATCGGGGGATGGTCGGCTTACCCCGATAAAGATCGATTCTGGCGGCAAGGACATCCCGGCGAACCGAAACCGCGACCCGAGGCCAAGGCACACAAGTTGCAAAAAGGAAAACATTCACAGATACAGATGCTAAAAAAAAGGAACCCTAGGGCACCCCGAGGTTCGAGAGCTCTTGACGTGATCTCAGGTTCAAGCTTTGCTACAGGGGGGAGCCGAGACATGATGAGGATCGACTTACAACTGACTGCGACCCCCTGGAGGCGATCCCTGAGATCACGTCTAGTGCTCGCTTTGCTCGCCGCGCGAGGACACATAAATGCTGGTATTTAATGAAAGAGAACTTTGCGTAAAGGGCATTAGGCCAGGTCCCGAGAGCGGGTCTCTTACCAGGCGGAACCCTTGGCCCGGGGCTCGACGCAGGGGGAGGGGTAGTTGACTCTCCGCGATGAAGGCTGCTTTTCTGCAAACTTGATTCCCCGAAGACAGACCTTGAGAACGGACCCGGCGTCGCGTTCCCAAGGGTGCAAGAGAGGCGTTAGTACAGGTAAAAAAGAATCTTATGCCAGGCCCGACCAGGTAGTTCACGGGCGTGAACCATGCTTGAGATGGCGACTTCCCGGATGCGGGAGAGCAAACAAAGCGCTATACGTACAAAGACAAAACATGCTTGCAGTAAACAAGAGGTCAGATCGGCCCCCTGGTCCGAAACGCTTACCGATGGCGATCTCGGGCACGGGCCTTGCCACGGAGGAACGATCGGCTTACTGCGACGAGAGTCGGCTTACTGCGGACTCGGCCCCCTGAGGCGTGCCCCGAGACCATGGTTTTGTTTGAGCAACAATTGGAGAGGGGGGCCTGATCGCATCCCAAGGTCGAGGGGCTCGCGGGCATGATCGCCAGGCCGAACCGCGCTATGGAGGGGAGCCGTGACGCGATGAGAATCGGCTTAGAGCTGGCTCGACTTCCTCCAGGGGTGAACCCTCGGATCATGACCCGGATACCCACTCTTTCGGGGTGCGAAGAGATATACAGAAAATGGCGCAATCATAGATGATAAAGTAAAAGCATTTCATCATGAAAGCAAGAGGCAGAGTTCAAACATGGAACTTTCGGAGCTGGTCAATGTTCCACGAGTTTGCGAGCTCTCGACCGTCGGGCATGGCGGCCCGGTAAGCACCGTCAGCCTCGAGACGACAGCGATAGGGGCCCCTCCCAGTGAGGATAACTTGTTGGTGCCGGACCGGTCCTGAATTCGCTTTAGGACCAAGTCCCCAACAAGGAGTCCTCC
This sequence comes from Otatea glauca, assembly GCA_036346275.1. Classification (NCBI taxonomy): domain Eukaryota; kingdom Viridiplantae; phylum Streptophyta; class Magnoliopsida; order Poales; family Poaceae; genus Otatea; species Otatea glauca. The sequence continues at coordinate 6,910,009 of CM070712.1, forward strand.
GGGTTGCACCGATCGGGAGGCGTGCCTGCGAAGTGTTTGCAGGTAATTTGCCGACCGCAGCAGAGCATGGCATCTTACCTCCTCCGCCAGGGCGAGGTCGAGGGACCGTTCTTGCTCGAGGTCGACTTGGTCGACTAAGTGGACCCTGGCGGAGCCTAGTGTGACCTCGGGGGGTAGGACGGCTTCGGAACCAAAGACGAGCCGGAAGGGGGTGGACCCTGTTGCCTGGCTCGGCATGGTTCGGATGAACCAGAGAACGGTGGGAAGCTCGTCCACCCAGCCCCGGCCTCGACGCTCGAGCTCGTCGAAGACTCGCTTCTTAATGCCTTGGATGATTTGTCCGTTGGCACGCTCGACCGCCCCGTTGCTCTGAGGGTGGCCTACTGAGGCATAGTAGACCATGGTTCCCCTGTCTTCGCAGTATTCTTGGAACAGCTCACTGGTGAACTACGTCCCAATGTCAGTGATGATCCTGCAAGGGACCCCGTACCTTGAGACTATAAAAGAACGGAGAAATCTCACCGTGGCCTGGGCCGTGATGGCCGAGACTGGCTCGGCTTCAACCCATTTTGTGAAGGTGTCAATGGTGACAAATAGGAACTTCTTCCCCCTGACCGCTCGCGAGAAGGGGTCAAGGATGTCGAGGCCCCAGGTTGAGAACGACCAGGCGAGGGGGATGGTCTGGAGGGCGTAAGCCGACTAGCGAGCCTTCCAGGCGTGGAACTGGCAAGCTCGACAGGAGCGGACGATGTCTCGAGCATCCTGGAGTGCCGTCGGCCAGTAGAAGCCCATCCGGAACGCCTTCCCGACCATGGTCCTAAAAGAAGAGTGAGCGCCGCAGAGGCCCGAATGGATATCATTAAGCAAGTATTTACCTTCCTCCAGGGTGATGCACTTGGCGAGGATGCCCAGGGCACCCCGTCGGTTCAGCTGTCCGTCGATGATCCCGTCTGAGCTCGCCTGGCGCCTTGAGCCTCGCCCTCGGCAGTCGGGCGGAGCTCGCCAAGGCTGAGGAACTTGACGATCGGGTCCATCCATGATGGAACGCTCTTGAGGAAGGCCATTGAGTCTTCTAGTTTGTCGATGGTCGGGGCCATCAAGGTCTCGAGGATGACGTCCAACAGAATCTGGTCGTCGGATGACCCAAGCTTGGACAGGAGATCCGCGCTGGAGTTGTCCTTCCTGGGAACGTATCTGACTTCGAGGTTCTTGAACCATTTCTCCATTTTGCGTACCTCGGCGAGGTACTTTGCCATCGACGGCTCTGAGCATTGGTAGTCTTCGTTGTACTGGTTGACGACGAGTTGAGAGTCTCCCCTCATGACCAGCCGGCGCACGCCCAGTGATTTGCACACACGAAGGCCAGCCAAGAGGGCCTCGTACTCCGTGACATTGTTGGTCGCGGGGAAGCCAAAGCGGATCACGTACTTCAGATGATCCCCCCGAGGGGTGATGATGAGGACACCAGCCCCCGAGCGTTTAAACGATCTCGAGCCGTCGAAGAACATGGTCTAGGGACCTTCTTCCTTGGCCTCGGGTTCAGGGGCAGGCTCCGCCGTCTGCTCGACCACAAAGTCGGCAAGCGCCTGCGACTTGACAGCGGTGCGCGCCACGAACCGAATGTCGAATTCGGCTAATTCCATAGCCCATTTGGCGATGCGGCCTCTTGCCTCCGGGTTCCTTAAAATTTCGCCGAGCGGGAACCCACTCGGGACGACCACGGTGTGCACCTGAAAGTAATGCCGAAGCTTGCGCGAGCCCATGAAGAGGGCATAGAGCAGCTTCTGGACCTAGGGGTAGCGCTCCTTTAGCCCATGGAGCACTTCGCTGACGTAGTAGATCGGCTGCTGCTGACCATCTCGCTCGGCCACCAGGACAGCGCTGATGACCTGAGCTGCGGCCGCCAGGTAGAGTAGGAGCGTTTCACCCGAGTGCGGGGTCGTGAGCAGCGGGCGGCTGGAGAGGTATGATTTCAGCTCGTCGAAGGACCGCTGGGCTTCTGGGGTCCATTCGAAACCACGATGCTGGCGCAAGGCTTTGAAGAATGGCAGCCCGCGCTCCCCGAGCCTCGAGATGAATCGGCTGAGGGCGGCCACACAGCCCGCGAGGCATTGGACCTTCTTTGTTGATGCCGAGGCGATCATCCTCTCGATGGCCTCGATCTTCTCTGGGTTCGGGCCTACGCCCGAGCCCCCGATCATGTAGCCGAGCACCTTCCCCGAGGTTGCGCCGAAGACGCACTTCTCGGGGTTGAGCTTGACTCCATGCTTGTTTAGGTTGGCAAAGGTTTTCGCGAGGTCGCTGATATGGTCGGCTTTAGAAGAGCTCTTGATGACGTTGTCGTCAACGTAGACGTCGAGATTCCGCCCGATTTGAAGGTCAAATGTCCGGGACATCAGCCGTTGGAATGTTGCCCCGGCGTTGCGGAGGCCGAATGACATATTGGTGAAGCAGAATGTCCCGAACGGTGTGATGAAGTCTGACTTGTCCTCGTCACCTTCCGCGAGCTTGATCTGGTGTTAGCCGGAGTAGGCGTCAAGGAAACTCAGTATCTTGGTGTTGGCGGTTGAGTTCACGATCTGGTCTATGCGGGGAAGAAGGAAGTTGTCCTTCGGGCATGCCGAATTCAAACCCGTGTGGTCGACACACATCCTCCACTTTCCGCCTTTTTTTGCAGGATCACCGGGTTGACCAGACATTCGGAGTAGTTGACCTCACGAATGAAGCCGGCCTTCAGGAGCTTGTCGAGATGCTCCCTAATTATCGCTACCTTTTCGGGAGAGAAACGTCGTAACTTCTGGCGCACGGGCCTGCATCCAGGCCTTGTTTGCAATTTATGCTCGACCACCTCCCTCGGGACCCCAGGTATGTCTGCCGGTTCCCACGCGAATATGCTTTTGTTGCTGCGGAGGAAGGTGACGAGCTCGAATTCCTATTTCGGGTTGAGCTGGGCGGCGAGGTGGACACATTTTCCGGGGTTGTCCTCCTCAAGCCGCACGGTCTTGGTCGGGCCGCTGGGCTGGATCGCTGTTTTCTGACGGGCGTCCTTCTGTGCGTTGTTTTGAGGTCGCCTCGGACGGTTATGACGCCCTGGGGCCCAGGGAGCTTCATGGAGCGGTGGCTGTAATGGCTCGCCACCATAAACTTGATCAGAGCCGGCTGCCCGAGGATGGCTTTGTTGGGGAGATCGCCGTCTACCACCTCAAAGGTGACCAGCTCGGTGTGAAAGTTCGCCGAGTCGCCGAAGGTGACGGGCAGAACCACCTGCCCGAGCGGAGTGGACGAGCTCCCCGGCACGATGCCGAAGAAGGGGACCATTATACTCCTGATCTTGGATCGGGGAATCTGCATCCGGTCCAGCGTACTGGCCAAGAGCAGGTTGAGAGAACTCCCTCCGTCAACCATGACCCTCCTGACCACGGTGTTGCTTATGGTCGGAGCGACGACCAAGGCGGTCTTAAGGTCCTTGAACATCCCCGGGGAAGCGTCGTCCTGGGAAAAGGTGATCGAACACGGCCCATTTGCAAGAGTGGTCGGCGGGCGACCGGCGAAGGTACACCGCGGCGCGCGGCGCCCGGAGCTCGGCGGGATTGGTACGCGGATGAATCGCCGAAGCTCATATCAACGCGACGGTCGCCCTGCTGGAACTCCAGGCCGAGGCCCTCTGGCTCCTCACGGGCGATGCCCTCGTCGGGCAAATCGCCCTCCTTCGGGAGCGTGGGTATCTCCCCACACCCAACGTAGAAGGCGTTCAGTTTGAACTGCCACGCCCTACAGCACCTAAGATCGTGGCCAGTGGCCTGGTGGAATAGACAAAATTTGATCGGGTCGTACCCCAGCCCAGCCTCATTGGCGGGGGGTCGGGCGTCCCCTCGTCGGAGGTCGGCCCGATGCTGCCCCTGCGGTGGCGGGGCGCAACGCTGCCCTGGTTGGGGTTGACGTTGCGCTTGCTGACGTCGCGGCTGGCCAAGCTGGGGTCGAGGTACGCTGCGGTCGGGTTGTCGCACCTCCATCACCTCACGCCCGGCGTCGACCGCGGCGACCACGCGCAGTTGGCCACCGCCATCTCAGTAACCTTGCCCTTGCTTCTTGGGGCGCGGATCCGAGCCGACAGCCTTGGCGGCAGACGGTCCGGGCTCATCAGGAATGCGGCTGAGCTTCCCCTGGTAGTAGTCGCTCTTCCAGCGGACAGCATCGTCTGTGTTCGCGTAGCGTTCCGCCTTTCGGAACAGCCTGTTGACACTGAGGTCGGTGGTGATCTCCAGGTCCTCCGTGAGTCGCCTGTCCCGGACACCGAACTTGAAGGCCTTGATGATGGCTTCGCTGGAGATGTTCGGGATTGAATTTCTTGCGTGGGTGAACCGACGGATGAAGTCGCGGAGAGGTTCACCCTTGCCCTGGATGATGCGGTCCAGGTCCCTTTCCCGTCCAAGGCACTCGTAGCAGCTCTAGAAGTTTGATCGGAGAGCACTCCGCACTTGGCGCCACGACCGAAAGACACCAGGGGCCTAGTTGAAAAGCCAGGTGCGAGCAGCGCCGTCCAGGATGGTAGGGAGGTAGTTGGCCATCAAAGCCTCATCCCCGTCGGCCGCCAGGATCGCGATGGAGTAGATCGAGAGGAACTCGTTGGGGTTCTTGGTCCCGTCGAACTGCTCCATCACGGAGGGGCGGAAGTGAGTCGGCCAGCGCACCTAGCGAAGATCGACGGAGTACGCTGGGCAATCGTAGGTCGGGGCAGCATGGTCACTGCTGCTTCGGTCGGAATCGCCGTTAGCGAGGTGATCGAACTAGAGCTGACAGCTCACCTCGTGCCGGGCTCGGTAGATAGGGAGGGCGTCGTTAGGGCGCCGATGATTACGAGCCTTCTGCCGCCTGGGCGGAATGTCCGGAGATAGACCCTCGGATGCGTCGCTACTTGAAGGAGCACTGTCACCATTCTGCCGATCACGGGAATGCCCAAGCGCCAGGCCTGCGCCCTGGTGAGGTGGGGACGGTTGCGGCGGGCTCCTGGCCTGCGGGTACAGAGTCGGCCAGCGAGGACAGCGGTGGCCGCGCAACGAACTGCCATCGCTTCTTAGGGAGCGTGGTTCGGGCGGTCGTTGACGTCCTTGCTGCAAGGGGGATCGACAAAAGAGGGTCGTCCTTGCCCGGGTTGGATCGGCCATGACACGGGCGATGGCCCACAAGCGTTCTCGGTTGGGATCGTCCTGACGAGCAGGGTTGCGATGCCCAAGCGAGGTGTGGAGCCCCTCGCGCTCTTCCCGCCGGAGGTTGGTGATGGCCTAGTTGATGGCAACCCGGACCAACCGACGTGCCTCCTCCGGGGCTTCTAGGTCATCGTCACCAGCTCCCGTGCTTGCCTCGCGGCTGCCGGCCATGAAGCCCAGGCGCTCGCGCGACGACAAGGAAGGTGAGAACATGGAGGTGGAGCCTTTGTGCTCAAGAACCGCGTCTAGGTCCAGCCTCGCTGATGGTGACATGCCGTTGCTGGAGCCGAAGGTGCTGGCGACACTGAAGCGGTAAACCCCGAATGAGCGAAACTCGGGCCCCACGGTGGGTGCCAGCTATCGACGATCGGGACCATCGACCACAGAAGAAAGAAAGAGGGAACGAGGAGTCAGCTTGGGAGCGGGACCCGAGGTCGCGCTCGTTCGGGGGCTCCAAGCGTCGCGGGGATGTCGTCCCAAGAAAGGATGTTGGTGCGGGGTTTATACTGGTTCGAGCCCCCAAGGTCGGGTAATAGCTCTACTCTAGTCTCGCCCGGAGGCTAAGGGTGTATTAGCAGCTCTTTGGAAGAGTACAAGGACGGGGTCCAAGCAAGAGAACTGGGCCGTGCCGTTCTTCTTTGTTGGTGTCATTTTTTTGTTCTGTTCTTCTCTGTCTGTCCTTTTGGCTGATATGACCTATTGCTTTTGTAGCCCTCGAGAAACCTTGCTGCTTGGTCCCGAGGCCGACATCAGGGGCCCGTGGCGATTTGACAGAGGCTCGGAAGTCGTTGCTAGCCGTTGAGAGTCTGATGGGAGCTGTTGAGATCTTGACGGGATCTGTTGAGCCCTAGTTCCCACGCAGGGGCAGGTAGGGTGCTGATTCCCACGCAGGGGAGAGTTTTACATAAGATAAAAATAGAAATGCTACAGATGTCCCTTTCCTTGGTGCTCGTGGGGGTGTCAAGGTCGAGGACGAGGCATTGAGATCGAGGGCGAGGCGTCGAGGTCGAGGGTGCCTGCCCCTGTTGCGGTGCCCGAGCTCGAGCTTGCTGGCCCCGAGATCTACCATCGAGGGGGCATCACCTAGGTCGGGAATGAGCCTCTTGGTCTGCAGAAAGCTGCCACGAGGCTGGGGGGATGCTTACACGTGGCGAGGGTACCGATCCCCGACAGTCATCAATCACCAAAAAGGGGGAGATTGAGAGCATCTAGGCCCCCTATTTTTTAGTTATGTTTATTATGTAGGTTTTGGTGTTTTTGATCAAGAAGCATACTTAGTATAAGCTGACAACAGCTATATTTAAAGAACAAGGCTAAGGTATTTATTCTTAGTTTTGGCTTGGGAGTTGATTCAAGCCATATAGCTAGAATAACCATACTATTAAGAGGGATTATACACAAGTAATAATCTTGGTTCATATGCAAAAATCACTAAGATTACTTGGAGCATAAAACATTTCATATCTCTCATTCAAAATCCAGATCTTCCCTCTCTTAGCCAAAAAGAGTTCTTTTTTGGACCAACTTCATTTAGTCCGGCGCTGAAAAATCAAGTTTCAAGTTCTAATCGAGCGCACTCCATGTACGCCGGACTGACTTTTTCCGTCCAGCGCTAAGAGCTCTCTTCTGATTTATTTCAACTAAGAGTACACCGTTCACGCCGGACTGATATGAATTTAGCCTTATTTTCAGTCCGACGTATGTTGTCTTTTCACTCCGGACCATCATTTCTAGCCCGATGTTAAGAATTTCTTTACTCAAATCTTAACCAAGAATATGCCGTTTTCGGCGGACCGCATTCTATGTGTACGCCGGACCAACTTTTTCGGTCCGTCGCAAACGTTGTTTTGCTGGTATCCAAATAAAACAAAGCATGTGTACAACGGACCAATATTGTCGGTCCGGCACAAATGTACTATTACCAGCCTTAACCCCCTCCTTGTACATGTATACGACGGACCGGTTTTGTCGGTTCAGCGCAAATGGGTTACACTAGGTACAATACCACAACACAAGACAGACCAACCTTGATAAATTCCTATGTACTCCGGCCCAATATATTCAGTCTGACGCGTGCATATGTTTCATCATATCAGTCCAGTATGACTTGTACACCTTAAAATACTTATAAAATGGGTAGCCCGTGACTCCATACCTATCCTTTTTCGTTCATTCTGAAACACCCAATGGGAAAATGGCAGGTACAACGGTTCCTTCTTTTTAAGCTCTATATATATTGTGTTGAGTTCACTTAAAAAAAAGAAGTTTTGCACATACACATCTTTGACATTCTGAATACCGTTGACATCTTTCAAAACATTTACATCTCTTTGATCTTTAGCATTCCTGAGCTTTCATTCCATCAAAGAGTTTGAGCTTCAACTCAGAAACCACAAACACTCATTCTGAACATTTAGAGTTCTTGCTCCAAGCTGAGTCTAGTTAGCATCCAGCTACTGAACCAAGAAGACAGGGCTTGTGGATAGTCTATTACTCTTGGAACTAGCTGTTCCTAGACGGATTGGAGAAGTTGTTGGTGCGACCTATCCAAAAGGGATTGTCGAAGGCCACCATTGCTGTGAAAGGTTGAGACTCACCTCACCGGAGTGGTGGAAGTGTCAAGCTAGTGAAAAACCAAAAGCCGTTGAGACTGGCTATTTGGTGGAGCAATACTTCTGAAGAAGTGCTCTAACGGGGACGTAGGAGATTAGTCTCTGAACCTCGGTGAAAAATCCTTGAGTCGTCGTGATATTAGTTTATCTTTGTGTGTTCATCTTATTGTCAGTTTTTATTCAAGTTCTTCTTTACAATACTGATCTTACTAAAACTGAGTTGTGCTGAATCCCTATTCTAATTGTTTTATGTTGCTATTTTTTAAAAAGTATTTCTTAAGAAGTAAAAGTTTTTAAAGTTGCCTATTCACCCCCCTCTAGGACAATTTGATCCTTTCAACACCTCCATCGGCTAACTGTCGCATTCGCTCTTGGCCAACGGGACGTGATCGCATCACGGCCTGCCATGTAACATGCATACGTCCGCCGCACTGCACATCTGCTTGTTGCTTGCAGCCATGCGCGGCTTGCCTTCATCCACATCGCCTGTCATTCACTACTCAAGGAGCACGGGGATGATCCATGGAGGATAGGGAACATGAGTTGCTACTACAGAACAGGCAATCCTTGCCAGCATATCACTGCCGGTTGGGATAGAGCCGGCAGTGCGAACATATCACTGCCGGTTCGAAAGTTAAGCCGGGGGGCTGCCAGTTCGTGGAACCAACCGGCAGTGATAACCAGATATCACTGTCGGTTTATATATAAAATCGGTAGTGATATATCACTGTCGGATCTTCTATCAACCAATAGTGATATTGGCATTTTCACTACCGGTTTTACACCAAAACCGACAGCGATATTTATTTTCACGCGCAATCCTAGCTTATCACTGCCGGTTCTGCGCAGAATCGGCAATGATAAGTCGTTTATATATCTGGCCGTCCCTTCCCCCGACCGATCGAGCATAATAGAGAGGCATCTCTACTCCATTTATTGTGACGAATTGCTGTTAAAAAATTGTATTAAAATTCATATCTATTTCTCTTCAAGGTTAGTAATTTGATCTACATTATATTTGTAGTTGGATTTTACTTTATAGATTGCTTTAGATTTTGATAATTACAATTCTTATTCATTTCAGTGATTTAGTAGATTTTTAAATAGTGAAAATGGCTAGATGAATTTTGCAATAATGAAAATTGCAAGATACATATGTAAATCTAATTATTTACAAATATATCGTGTACTTTCAATTATATGCTTATTTTCAATTATTAAAGTAATTAAAAAATTGCAACATTGATATTATCAATTATGAAAGTAATTAAAAAATTGCTACTTGGATATTTTTAATATAGTAAAAATATATCCTAATTATTTACAATTATTTTCAATTTTGTAAATAATAAAAAATTGCCAGATGGATATTTACATAATGAAAAAAGGTTGATGTATGCTCAAATTTTGAAATAATAAAAAATTGTTAGATGGATATTTACATAATGAAAAAGGTTGATGTATTTTAATATAGTCAAAATATATCCTAACTATTTACAATTATTTATTATTTTTTAAATAATAAAAAATTGCAAGATGGATATTTACATAATGAAAAAAGATTGATGTATTTTAATATAGTAAAAATATATCCTAAGTATTTACAATTATTTTCATTTTATAAAATAATAAAAAATTGCTAGATGGATATTTACATAATGAAAAAAGTTTGATGTATTTTAATATAGTCAAAATTGCTACATGGATTTTTAAATCTTATCATTTACAATTATATTGTTATTTGCAATTATATGCTTATGTGATGTTTGATTTAATTAATTGTAGATGGACTGAAGGTGGATGTATGACACGGACCGTTGCGGCGTAGAGTTCTTTAATGGTGTCTTATTTTGTAAACACGGCTGCGGCGCACAAGTCGAAGAATCTGGCGAACTATATGTGTTGTCCATGCGTTGATTACAAAAATGAGAAGCTATTTTCTACCATAAAGTCGATATGTGCACACTTGCTTCGAAGGGGTTTCAAGACTGGCTATACCTGTTGGACCAAGTACGGTTAAGATGAGATTGTACATGAAGGGCAACACATTGCTGAAGATGATGGAGACAATGATATGACGGCGGTCGAAGATACGTTTGTCGATAGCCACGACGACGATCTGGATCAAATGTTGCGTGATGGGGAGGGGGACTTCACGAGTGAAAGAGAGTTTCAAAAGTTCCAGCATATGGTAGAGGACTCCACAACACCATTGTACCTAGGCTGCAAGGAGGAGCAAAAAAACTACATACTGTGCTTACACTACTGCAGTTGAAGGCAAGCAATGGTTGGTCCGATAAGAGCTTCGTTAAGCTGTTATGTCTCTTGGGGGACTTGCTTCCAGAGGGTAATGTGTTGCCTACAATTACGTACCAGGCCAAACAGGTTGTCTGCCCGTTTGGACTGGAAGTACAAAGAATACACGCATGTCCAAACGATTACATGTTGTATCGCAATGAGTTTGCAGACTTGGATGCCTATGCTGTTTGCAAAGCAAAGCGGTATAAGGGCAACGATGATATCCATAACGATGATGTCGGGGTGGAGCATAAGAAGAAGAGATCCCCCCATAAGGTGGTGTGGTGTTTCCCTATAATCCCCCGTCTGAAGCGATTGTTTGCGAACAAAAGGCATGCCCAATTGCTACGATGGCACACCAAGAGCGTAAGAAGGATGGAAGCTCAAACACCCTGCTGATTCTGTGCAATGGAGGAACATCGACAGAAAATATAAGAAGCACTTTGCATATGATGTGAGGAATATAAGGTCCTTTCGGCAACATGAGTAGTCGTCACAGTACTTGACCGGTGACTCTATGTATCTACAACCTTCCTCCTTGGCTTTGTATGAAGCGGAAGTACATTATGATGCCACTCTCGATCCAAGGGCCGTGCAACCCGTAACGATATCGATGTGTACCTCAAACCATTGGTCGAAGATCTTCTAATATTGTGGAACAATGGAGTACGGGTATAGGATGAGTACAAAAGAGAGAACTTTATCCTACGCGCATTGTTGTTCGTAACCATTAATGATTACCCCGCCCTTGGTAACTGTCGGATGAGCGACAAAAGGGTTCAACGGATCGCCCAAAGTGCTTGGATGATCTGACTAGCCGGTGGTGAAGAACTGTCAGAAAATGGCTTACATGCGGCATCGTAGGTTCCTTCGCAAGGATCACCCATACCGCAATAATAAGAGAGCTTTTGACGGGACAAAGGAGACTGTCTTAGCTCCGAAGAATCGCACTGGGAAACATATATTTGCGGCCGTAAAGGATCTTCATATTATTCACGGAAAGGGAGCCAGCAGTACATCTATCCCGAGTTCCCATGATAAAGCTCCTTTGTGGAAAAAGAGATCAGTATTTTGGGTCCTACCTTATTGGCAACACTTGGAAGTTCGACACGCAATCGATGTCATGCACATAGAGAAGAACGTGTGTGACAGCTTGCTTGGTATCTTACTGGATATGCCTAGCAAAACAAAAGATACCCTCCACGCATGGATGGACCTTGAAGATATGAAACTCAGGAAGGAGCTGCATCACGAAGACATGGATACAGGAAAAAAGTACCTTCCCGCAGCCTGCTACACTCTGAGCAAGAAAGAAAAAATTAGCGTGTGTGAATGCTTGCACGGAGTCAAAGTTCCGTCTGGTTACTCTGCCAACATAAAGAGACTAGTCTCAATGAAAGACTTAAAATTAATTGGCATGAAGTCTCACGATTGCCACGTGATGATGACACAGATGCTTCCAATTGCAATTAGGGGTGTTCTGCCAGAGAAAGTTCGAGACCCAATTATAAAGGTGTGTTCATTCTTCAACGCGATTTCACAGAAGGCCATCGATCCGTTAAAACTAGATAAGCTGCAGGAAGACGTGGTCCACACTCTGTGCAGGCTCGAGATGTGTTTTCCTCCATCTTTTTTTGATATTATGGTCCATCTCATTGTTCACATTGTGAAAGAGATATGAATTCTTGGTCCCGTGTTTCTACATCAGATGTACCCTTTCGAGAGGTTCATAGGGGTTATAAAGAAATATGTTCATAACCGACATCGGTCGAAAGGTTGCATTGCCGATTGTTGGGGAACCGAGGAGGTCATTGAGTTCTGCATCGATTATATGGATCTCAAACTGCTAGCTTCATCATTCTCCCGGGCGTAGATAATCAGCTTGCAAATAAATCCTCGGTGTACACCATTAACTGACCAGCTGCCTCCTCAGTAAAGCGGACGATAGAAGCCTCCAAGCGTCTGAAGAACTCTCCACAGCTCCATGGCGTAGCCGCCAGCTGACTCCTCGAAGGTCGGAACGATCGGCATCTCCTCCACAAGAACTTTGAATAAGTTCTCCTCCCGAAACGGCAAGTAAAACGGGTAAATTCAGCAAAGGCGAGAAGTAGAGAATGAGATGAGTCAAGAGTGTTTTATTAGTCAAATTTAAATTTTTCTTTAGAAAATAGTTTTGGACTCACATAGGACACCTTCATACTATCTAGGGCCAAGACCTACAGTCAGTACACTCTGATACCACCTCTGTAAGGACCCGAATCCACTGATTCGAACCCACTGTGTTTACCGCACTAGTCCCAGGATCAACGCTAGTGCACACAGCTCAACATTGGTACATATCACATCATACTCAACGATAATAGAAATAATAGTTCATTTATTGATATAGCTAAATGTATGATCTTATGACCAACTTACATTATTAAGCCACGCAGGGCAAGACTGAAAATATAACCTAATAATTAAGCAGCGGAAAGTAGAAAACGTAGATAACTCATCAGTTCACCACAGGCAACCGACAAGGTTCGGACCCTAATGACCCGTGTCTTCCTGGACTTCCTCTTCCAACACAGGTGTAGATTCTTCAACTGTTGATTATTGTTGTTTGGCAAGGGTGAGTACTTAAGCACTCAACAAGTTGTGCACGGAATGCAATTCTATGTAACTATATGTAAGGCTTATTCCAATGGATAGGCTATCATGGCTATTTTGCAATAAGCAGCATTTATGAACAAATACAGTAGATAGATTGTAAAGACTGTAAAACAAATAACAATAGTAAATAAATTCAGTATTTCTCAAGTAAACCAAGTTTTCAAATTCTAAGTCAATTTCCATCTCCATATGGCATTCCGCCATCCCAACCAAGTTGTCCAATTAATTAAGCTAACCCTTAACTGTAATTCCTGAGCATTGCTCAATACCACGAGCACGGCTATCCGAATAGTTTCACACTCTGCAGAGGTTATGCACTTTACCCACGTGATACAACCAAACACCACCAAGGCGAGTGATTATAACAAAGCCTTTACAATGCGCTGGCTTAACCCGATACTACTCGCTAAGGTTTCAACACTGGTGGAACTGGTTACCACATCCAGGGCCCCCCTCTGGCGCCATGTGAATTACTCCATAACTCGGGAACTCACACCGACCACGATAGTACCAAACTTAAGACATTGCAAATTACTCAGCTAGGCTGGCCCATACCAGACATGTGGTTGCATGATTGACTCAGGTCAAATGCTTGCAAGGTTAAGTCCTTAGTGTGATCAAGGCAAGACATCCACATACCCTCTACCCATCGGGCCCACCTTGGCCTCCTCGCCCCTTGTCACTTGCCCCAATCTAAATGATTATCACCCAGTTGATTACCAAGTACCACGTGCTATCAACAATTCAACATCGTTGCGTGACATGACTTGCCACGACCACTCAATCTCATCGTGTGATCCACATGACACACAAGTTTATAACATTGTTCCATATTCCATTAATCAAGATTAATTATCAATGATTCTGACACATGTGATGCGTGGCATGGCTAAGCAACTAGTACGGACTAATCCTCCAATGTTGATTATAATTATTAACCAACTATATTTAACCAATCTAGGGTGACAATGGATCATGGCATACAATGACAAGGTTGGGTATAGATCAATCCGGTATATTAGCTAAGCCCAATCTAATTTGAAACAATGGTATATTTGAAATATATGCAATATGGTAAAACAAATATAGCAATTTTATAAACATGGGTTCAACATGATCAAAGCACAACTTGCCTTGGAATAGGTCCTGATCTAGTTCTGGAACTTGCTCTTGAGTTGTTGAATCTCCCTCCGAAGCGTCGCACAATTCAACGTCTACGCGTACCGAAAAAGAAAAGCAAATAAATACCAAAACAGAGATCAAATGAACTCCAAAAATTAAATAAAATTCACCATTAAATATATCTCAATTTTACAAATTTTTAGAAATTGGAATCACTCAAATCCGAGTAAAGATGCAAAAGTTATAGCCTTTTGAAGTTTGAAATAAATACTGAAATTGTAAAAATCAGAAAATCAGAATTAACAGATTTATTTTTAAATTGAAAACAGATTATTGCGTCATCATGACGGCACGCGGCGTCAGCCCCGGGCGCCGACCAATCGAGCTTGCCACGTGGTTCCGGTGCATAGACCCGGTCCACGGTGTCGGGTCGGTTCACCGCAGACGCGGTCCACGACGCCTCGGCGCCTGTGCCCGACACGCGTCGCAGCCCGATTGGTCACAGTGCCACCCCCGCCGATGCACAACACGCGGCGCGCAACCACGGCTTGATCGGATCGAACGGACGCGGCTGAACGGCGACGCGGCACGATCTCGACCGAAGGACCTAGATCGGACGGCCCGAAACTTCCGAACCCGGCGATGGCTACGCGACGGCGAGTTCTACCGGCAGCGAAGAAGAAGACCGAGCGTGGCGTTTTGGCGCGATTCGGCGAGATGAAGTTGCGGATCCGGTTGGCGCAAAGAGGCGAATCCGAAGCTGGTTCCACTACGGTGAAGAACGTCCTGCTGCCGTCGGAATCCCGCGAAAACCCTCGGCGGCGCTTGCGTCAACCTCCGCGAGCTCTAGCGACAAAGCGGCAGCGATTCCAAATGACGATGGCGGAGAAAGCGAAGCGGCGCAGATGGTTCAACCTCGGGCGGTCCGCGGCTTAAATAGCCCCTCGGCGGCCGTGTCGGCGGAGTTCGTTCGCTGTGGGGCTGTCCGAGTCCGTTCGGCGACGAGTCCGGAGAAGACGGTCTCGACCGTCCACGCGTCGTGGAATGGACGGACACCTGCGCGCGTGACGTGGCGAAATCCGAACCCTCCACGTGACCGATCCAACGGCTGAAGATCGCTAGGGTTTCTCCGTTTAAGAAAAAAATACTCACCCTCCGGTCAAGATCCGACGGATACGGCGATTCCATCTAGAAAACGGGCCGAACAGGCCAGCGGGGCGAAGCACTGGGCTGCACAGAAATGGGCCCCATGCGCGCGATGCTTAGGCTCGGCGATCGTATTCATGCCAATTTTAAAAGATTTCTCATTTAAAATAATTACAGAAATTCATTTTATTTATTTTAAGCGATAAAACTATTACGAAAAATCCAAGAAAAATCTCAAAAATACTTTGAGACATTCTGAACTCAAATAAAATATTTTTGCCAAAACTTTATTATAACTTTGCACAAATTTAAATAGATTTGAACAAAAGGTCAATAAACCTAAATTAAAATTAATTCAAATAAATCCAGAAAAACCCAAATAAATTCCAGAAAATCATAAATGCACATTTAAGCAATAAAATAATATTTAAGCTAATTTTTTGGATGTTACAGTTGGATCGCGAGAGAGCACAGAGATAACTTCAGCGATTGGTTCCGTAGGCACATGATGCATACGGAAATAGAGTGCGCTCAGTTGAAAGTGTTGCCTCAGGGACCGTCAAGTACAATTCGGACATTCCAAGGATACGACATAAATGGTTTTACATTTTATACAAGAGCACAAGATAAAAAGAGCACGAACCAAAACAGCGGTATCCGTACAGATGCCTATGATAGCAATGAAAATAGGCAAAGCTACTACGGATTCATAGAAGAGATTTGGGAGCTTGACTATGGAACTTTGAAGGTCCCTCTCTTTCTGTGCCAATGGATCAGACTTCCAGAGGGTGCTAACATCGACAATACGGTATCACTACAATGGACCTCAAACTCGACGAATACAGGGAAGAACCATTCGTACTTGCTAATTCTGTTACACAAATCTTCTTTGTAACTGACCTGGCTAACAAGGAATGCCACGTGGTTATTCAAGGAAAAAGAAGGATTGTCGAAGTTCAGAATGTTGTCGACGAGGAAGAATACAACCAATTCGATGAGCTTCCTCCTTTCGGAGAGGACGTTGACCTAAGTCTCATGGAAGAGAGTGAGGAATCTACGTACATACGCCGCTATCATAACGAAGGTCGAATCGTAGCTTAGTTATACAAATTAAATATATGCTTTCTTTTGGACGAGCGACATGTTTATTTTCTCATGTGTAACAATTAATGTATTATATGAAGTAATGGATTTGACTGCATTTGTGTGAATTGTTACAGGTCACACCATTAAAGAACTCTGCGCCACAATGGTCCGTGTCATACATCCCCCTTCGGTCCATCTAGAATTAATTAAATCAAACATCACATAAGCATATAATTGCAAATAACAATATAATTGTAAGTAATTAGGATATATTTTGACTATATCCATCTAACAATTTTTTATTATTTCAAAATTTGAAAATACATCAACCTTTTTTCATTATGTAAATATCCATGTAGCAATTTTTTAATTATTTGTGTGAAATTATTTATAGCATTTGTGTGAATTTTTAAAGCATTATTTGATTTATAAATATTAAAACAGTGAGCAATCTGGTTTTTTAGAATTTTAGAACTTAGTCAAAATTAGGGGAAAATATTTATATAAAATAGTATATGTCCTGTAGTATGCTTCCAAAAATTTTTAGATAATTTGGATCAAATTTGATAGTATTTCAAAAATCCCAAAGCCGTCAGCCTTTGAAATGAAATAAACTGAAAGTTTCACTTAATTAGGCGTACACCAGCTTATCACTACCAATTTACCCAGTATATTATTAGTGCCGATTTGTAGGATAAACCGGCAGTGATAAGGCCACTATCACTGTCGGGTCTCTTTAACCCCGGCAGTGATACTTCGTAAACTGCCGGGTTTTAGTAGAACCGGCAGTGATAAGGCCACTATCACTGCCGGCTCTCTTTGTGACCCGACAGTGATATACTATCACTGCCGGTTCTTGTGGGGACCCGACAGTGATAGTCGACCCCTATAAATATCACTACCGCGCCCAATCCAAACCCTCTCCTGCCACTTGCATCTCCGCCACCTTCACCTCCGTGCATTCGGCCACATCGAACCTCCCCGCCACCGCCTCAGGCCTCCCCGCCTTCACCTTCGCCTCCGCGCCGCCTCGAGCCTTCTCGCCGCCACCTCGTCCTCCCCGCAATCGCCACCATCGCGTCCCCTCGCTTTCGTCGCCGCCGTCGCATCCCCACTGAGGTGAAGCCCTTTCTCTCCCTTCCCCGTGCCCTCCTCCCTCCCGAGTCCGCCGAAGACCCGCGCCATTCGCGCTCGTCGGTGGGCTGACCGAGCCAAAGACCCGCCGCTGTGGATCAACCGATTAATGTCCAACACATTTCAATATTTCGCATTGAAACTGATGAAGTTCTTCAAATCATATACAATAGCGTGGTATTAGTTGTCTGTAAATCTTCAGAGAAATGATGTTTTGGGGTAACAACATTTTTTTGTACAACATAAAGTAAGAATTTTAATTATTTTCCATGTATTGCATAATATGGTTGCCTTTATCTTTGTTGTGGTATATAGTAAAGGGTGCATGCTTAATAGCCCAAAATATGATCTTTGCCAATGCAATGCCAAAATGTTTAGCTCTGATGTCTGAAAATGCAAAGAATGCTTACTGTTTCTTAAAGTGTGAACAATGCTTCCCTGCTTCCTCCCTTCCTCCATCTATTCAAGATTTCAAACAACGCTGAGCTAACTAACCATAAGAATGGAAGTTGTTTACCAGTGTAGTGTCTCTTAAATTGTTCAGGCTTTAGGAGTATTTTGTTAGGTTAATTGTCAGATTGTAAGGAAAAACTTTTAGCAATTCGATTAATATTTCAGTGTAGTGTCTCTTAAACCATTAACTTGTTATATCATATGCCAATGCTTCAAATTTAGTGTGTCCTGCAGTCAATTTTGCCTTTAGCTTAGCATGCGCACTGAACAATAGGAGTTCATTAGTCCCATGGCATAATCTACTCATCAAGCATATTTAGCATCAGTTGGCATCTCCTGAAATTGGTTGCTTCCTCTTTATTTAATTATGCATGATCAATGATGTGATGGTCATATCAATAAGTGTTGTGCCCTCTTCTAGTACTTTATTGCTTAACTGTGGAGTTTAACAAATTCTTGTGGGTTTTGACTGGAGGAAAAGATGAAGACGCAGCGGATTGTTGGTTTTGTTGCTCTATGTTGCTGCGACTCATGGCAGAATTTATGCTTCCATTTCTTGAACTGGCCTGTCATTTATTAATCATAACAAACAAGACATTTCATTTAGCATAAAATAAGTCTGTACCACCTTCAGGCTGCAGCTTCGAGTACATACATATCTGATCATGTTACTGTTGGTTGTGACTTATGACATGTAATTATTTTATTTTCCTAGCTTGATGATAATATTTAGCAAGTGTGACTGAGGTTGTACTCGTAACTTTTTTATTTGTTGAGAAACAGATGCAGGTTCAAGAAAAATATGTATGTATGTGTAGATCTCCTGTGTATGTGTATATATCTTGTGTATGTGTATGTGTATATTTGTGTTCATGTGTCCTTCAAAGATGTATATGTGTAAAGAAAAAAATATGTGTACATGTTCTTTAAAGATGTGTATGTGTCTTTGAAATATGTGTATTAAATTTATTTCTTTGAATTGATAAGTTCGGCAATTGTTATGTATTTGTCGTTGAATTGACATCATGAAATGTCTGTACATTATTATTGAGTACTCCCTTTGTTAATAAATATTAGCCGTATTTTTATTTTACAAGTTGCGGTGAAATTGAAATTGAGAAAGACAGAAGAGAAAATGATTTAGGTTGAACTGCTATTGCCTCTAAGTTTAAGCAAAAATAATATCAGTTTGAACAATTTTGAATTAAGTCTATATTAAGCCTTGATGATAGTCTATATGAAAACAATCTCAAATAAGTGCAAAATATCATGGGACTAACTTTAAAACACTCGTAGGGATATCCCCTACTTATGCCTGAAAAATGGTTAGAATATCTTATACGGTGTAGCCACAATCATAAAAAGAAAAGTGGACCGCAAACGTGCAAACAGCATGGTCATTTAAGCCTTTTTGGCAGCCCATAAAATATCCTGTATTAATACAAAATAATGAGGGAATAGCCCAAAAACATTATTTGATATATATACTACCATAATCTGGGAAGAGATCCTAATTAGAACTTGCTTTGCATCTGAATCCAATCACAACAAAACCCCTAAATGTTCACAAACTACACATATTTGATATCACTTAAGCCTTTTCGGCGGCTCGTAAAACAACTCGTCTAAACTTAAATTTTGAGAAAGTTGGTTTAGAAACACACTTTAGTATATAGACAACCAAATTATAGAAAAATATCCAAATTACAACTTCCTTATCATATAAAATCTGTTAACGCAAACACCCTAAATTGCTCCCATGAATGTTTTCCTCTTATCAATCCAAACCTTACTGTTTTCCTCTTATCAATCCAAACCTTAGTTTATGAACGTAGGCTCATATGCTTTTACATCTATATATGTTCATTCGTTATGTCTATCTTCATTTGTACATATCTTTCAAAAATGACCTTGTTAATTTGAAATTTTCGATAAACTTGCTAGGAATGGCCTTTGATCAGGGACAAGTGCCGGACAGAGCTGGGCCCTCAAATATGGATGAAGGAGGAACGGGTAGCCCGAACCACAGCCCAACGACCTACCTGAACTTGCAAGATCCTGCCATGGACCAACCTGACGTCACTAACGTAGGCATGGTAAAGTATTAGTACACTGTGGTTCCCAAAACATTGTAGGCCCAGACGACTAATAAGAAGATCAAATTGCAGGCTCAGACGTCTGATCAACGAAGGCAGCACGCAAGTCGTGGTCCGAACAAGATGCCTAAGGGACTTTTTAACAGAGTAGAGCTCTCGACAGTTGGGGAACCTGCTCTACCCGAGTCATCGTTGGGGCCGTACAGGACAACATGAGGGGTTCTTGCTACGGATGATGTGCCCATCAGATACAGATCATGGATTGGCTATCGGGGTGACCCATGGGTGGTTCCCAATGACCTGAAGAACTCGTTGTGAGACAAGCTAAAATAAGTGTTCAGTTCCCCCAAGGGACCGAGCTGGTTGCAAAAAAACGTGTACTATCCATCATGTGCACAGCGTAGAAGAATTGGAAGACGACACTAAATAAGAACTATGTGAAGAAGAATGAAATACCGAATTTTGACATGTACCCAAAGTTAAGAGAGTTTTGAGAGGACTTCGTGGCGCACAAGAGGTCTGAAGAAGCGCAG
Source organism: Otatea glauca (assembly GCA_036346275.1). Lineage (NCBI taxonomy): Eukaryota > Viridiplantae > Streptophyta > Magnoliopsida > Poales > Poaceae > Otatea > Otatea glauca. The sequence goes on from CM070712.1 coordinate 6,930,351, forward strand.
ATAGTAAGTCAAAGGAACAAGGCAAACACGGATAAGAATATTCACCCTCACACACTAGGAACAGGAGGTTACGTGAAGAAAATACCAGCATGGGATCGGACCGAAGAAGAACTAACCCGCAAGGGTGTCATTCCTGCGACGGCCGCCTTGAGCGAACGATCGAAGCACTTGTTGCTTGGGAGGGGTGCGGATCTCCCCGCGCTGCTCCCGCCGGAGAGTGGTGATGGCCTGGTTAATGGCGACCCAGGCCAACCGACGCGCCTCCTGCGGGGCTTTCGGGTCGCGATCGTCCGTCACCGCGCTCGCCCCACTGCTGCCGGCCATAAAGGCAAGGCGTTCGCGTGGCGACAGCGAAGGCGAGAACATGGAGGTGGAGCCCTCACACTCAGGAACTGCATCCGAGTTCAGGTTCACTGAGGGTGACATGTTGCTATCGCTCCCAGAGGTGTTGGTGACGCTGAAGCGATAGACTTCGAACGAACGAAACTTCGGACCCCACGGTGGGCGCCAGCTGTCGGCGATCGGGACCGCCGACCGCGAGGGGGTGTGGTGGATTGTATGAGGGCGGAGCTCGATGTCTTGTTCGTTCGGGAAAGGGCGTCGTCGAGCGTATGTCGATGAAGAACAGGGGGGAGAAACAGCTCGGTGGACACGATGATTATATTGGTTCGAGCCCCCGAGTCTGGGAAAAAGCTCTACTCCAGTCTTGCCCTCGGGCGAAAGACGAAAGCAATGCTCCGTGGAAGAGTACAACGAGAGCTCGATCTCGAGCTCGATTCCGCTCGAGCCAGAGCGTACGTGGGAGAGTGTTCTTTTTTGTGTCTCGCATTCGTCCCCCCGTTCTGTCTGGATCCTTGTCACCCTTTTAGGACCCTTCAGGAGCTTCTGCTGCTCTTTCCCGAGACCGACGTCATGCCATCGTTGTGAGCTGACGGGAGTTATTGTGAGCCGACGTGAGTAGTTGTGAGCTGACGGGAGTTGTTGGTCCTAGTTCCCACGCAGGGGATGGGTTGGCCCTAGTTCCCACACAGGGGAAGGTTTCTACTTCTCCAAAACGGACCATTACAAGAAAGGGCTCGGCCTGGAGGGTACGAGTGTTACGGCCCCGAGCTCGGGTTTGGAGCCTTGTCCTCTTGCTCGAGCCTGAGCTCGCCGGATACGGACTTGAGCCCGCGAGGCGCATGCTCGAGCTCGTATGCACGAGCCCGAGCCCGGAGATACGCGCTTCGAAACCGTGGGAAACGGGCTTGAGTTCGAGGGGTATTCTTTCGTACCGAGGCTACCTACCTCAACAAATTCATCTCATAAAATTGGCTGGATAAGGTCATCCAACTTTCATCCCACCCATTTCATCCTTCTAAATTTGAACTCACATCCTATCCAACATCTAACTCTTATCCATTAACAAAACAAAAATTTAACACATTCTTTTAACAAATATGAATTTAAATAACTTTATCTCTGTTAGGATGAATAGCTTCGTCACATCCACTCTTTGGCTTAAAAGTTAAAACCAAAAGTACCCTTAAAAAACGTCGTTTGCCCGGAAAAAACGTCACGCCGAGTAGTTGCTTAGGCATCTCCGCTCCCGACCCCCGAAAATGAAGACAAAGAGGCGCAGGCTCACCACCACCTCGACGACGACGCCTCCTTCTTCACAAACCACCATCGCATCCCTTCCCGACGACGTCGTCGCCGACATCTTGCTCCGCCTGCCGTCCCCCGCCTCTATCCTCCGCGCCGCGCTCGCCTCCCGGCACTGGTGCCGCTTCGTCTCCTCCCCGGCCTTCGTCCGCCGCATCCGCGCGCTACACCCATTCCCGCCCCTCCTCGGCCACTTCGTCTCCCACGGCAGTTCCACCCTCCCTCTCTTCGATCCCGCGCCCCTCCACTCCGACCCCGTCCTCTCCGCCGTCGTCCGCCGCGGGGACTTCTTCTTCACTCGCCTCCAAGATTCCGGCCGGTGCTCTCTCGAGGACTGCCGCGACGGCCTCCTCCTCTTCTCCAACAAGAGGAGGCTCACTGTCTTCGACCCCATCGCCCACCGCGCCGTCTCCGTGCGCAGGCCATCGAGGGGCCGCGTCCCGGACCACGGGTACGCTGTCCACACCTTCTGCTTGCTCCCGGACAGCGGCGGCGCCGACGACAAAGAATTCTTTTTCCGCGTGATATCCCTGCAGCACCGCAAGCAATCCGCTCGAGCCGAGGTGTACGACTCCCGCGCCGGAGACTGGCTAGTGCAGCCGGGCACGGCGGCCAAGCCAGCCAGGAGCCACCGCAACAGGTACTTCCCGGCGATGCACGCCGCCGGGCGCATCTACTGGAAGTACAGCTCCGGATCTCTGCTCCTCTCACTTGACTCCAAAACGATGCACTTCTCCTACGTGCGTCTCCCGCCCGGCGTCTCCTATCGGTCGCCATACGCCGTCGGGGAGACAGAGGATGGCACGTGCTGCCTAGTTCATGTCTCGCATGGTTCCAATGGGTGCCCCCAATTGCAAGTGTGGCTCTGCAAAGAGGAGGGAAATGAGAGCCAAATTCCATGGGAGCTGGAGCGAGAAGTGCCGCTGATCTTAAGCTCGGCTGCGCCTGCGCGTGGGAAAGTGCGCCACGTCCGCGCCGTTGTCGCCGGGCTCGTGCTCGTGTGCTTCAATAGTCGCTCGTCGTACCTTCCTCACGTTGCCTTCCGTCTAAAGAGCTTGAAGGTGGAGGCAGAGTTCACGTGCCGTGGACTGGCACGCCCGTATCTGTTCGAGTGATGGCATCACCTCGTTGCTGTATATATTGCCCACAGGTGAAAAATGTAGCTTTAGATACAGTTTATGCTATTTCATCCTTGAAATGTCCTATCGTTGAATCTTTGTCTTAGATAAATTAAGGTACAGAGAGGACACATTTAGAAATACATATTCCTGCTTCACTTGTCAGCTGGAAGCAGATTCTGCATATCGAGCATAGTGTGCTTACTCAAAAATTCAGGGGGTATAAACTACTTTGTTTGTCTAAACGACAAATATAAATTTTCGTTTTTCCATTTCGCTGTCCTTTTGTGTTAAGTTTCACAGTTATAAACATATGATTGTTGGTGCCCTTAGGGCACTCCCAACGGTTCGACACTAAGCCTTGATACTAGAGGAGAGAGAGTGGTTAGATGGTATTTTTGAAACAATCACCCCAATAGCTTGTCACGTAGGCTTGATATTAGAGGGCCCCAGAATGATCTAATTATTGCATTCATCTCTCATGTCTATTGGGGTAGGGAGAGGGATGGCCCACAAAAACAGTTATCAAGTTCTTCCAATGCACTATTTTGTCACTACTATTTTCTTGATTTCCTAAAAAGGTTTGATACTTGCATGAGTGTCAAGCTCATTCTCTCTCTTCCACCTCACAGAAAAATCTGATGTGGCATAGCTATAGTATCAAGCTGAAATGAGTATTAGGAGTACCCTAATACCTACATACATTTAAGAAACATTATTGTGAGACAACATTTTCGGACCATTTAGCTGTTCGTTGATTGTTCAATAAGAACACAGACCCATTTTAAGGTTCTCGGTCCTAAATTAGTGTAGTGAGTTTAGTTCACAACTAGCTTAGGCTACCTAGCTATCTCAAGCATTTGCAAACCACATATCTTTGTATCATTCATGTAATTACCCTCTGTTTTCACTCCAACCTAGCACATGAAAGGCCTTCTCGAGCAAAGTGAGCTTCTTTATTGATCGAAAACTAATTGTCTTACTCTAGTCTTCAGGACTGTTAGGTGCTTGGCCTATCTTTCATGTTTCGTCAAAATGCTTTAATCAACTGTATAAACTACATGTGTTTTTTTGCCACACTTTTACAGTATACAGATATTTGAATTTGTTGCAAGTCAATTAAGTAAATTGATCTTAAACCCTTGCCTAATTATTGCTTATATATTTGGGTGTGCGAAATTATTACTCTTGTTGATTCGTATCAAACAAGAATGAGATCATTTTGCGCATTATTTCTGTCCTCTTTATTTGATTAGTTTTTTAAAAAACTTACAGGTGATGGATCAAGCTGATCATAATGTCCAAAGGAAGCCTGGAAATGATGTTGATTTTGCTTCTTTTCTTCTGCTATCCTTAATCTCTAGTTTGCCAACTGAATAACGTCTTTAGAAGTTATGGACCTAGCTAAATTGTTGCATGCATGTGTGCAACTAATGTATGGAGAAGAGGGCAGGGCAACTTAGATCTTTGTGGTTATTTTGTATTAGATGCATTTTGCGTGTTGTGAGAATCTATGAAGCTAGCTAGTATGGTGTTGACTTGATATATTGCATGGTAAAATGTTGATGTTCACTTGCCATTTGGTAGTGCTGCACCTGATCCTCTAATGATTTTCTGAAATCATCGCAGCATCCCCTTTTTATCCTGCAGTTTAATTTCGAAGTCCTTGGATATGCGTCCCTTTATTGTTTATTTGTAATATTTTCAGACTGAAATATCCTTGCCTACATGTTCGACAAGTGCAATCATCATGTGTGAGTGTTTTTCAAGATGATGGCCCATTATGTTTTATGCTATGCAATTTAGCTAAAAACCTCGAATCGTACTAACTTTTCTGAACTCGTCACACTTTTTTTTTTTTGGTAGTCTACCCGTGGAAACTTGTTCTGATGATGCTCTGATCAGTTTACCATTTAAAATTGGTTTGATTACTTAAAAATAACTAAAAACTGTTTTGATTACTGGTTCGGTTGGGCCTTGTATATGTCGATGAACAGCTTTAATTGAATAATTCCTGTACAGGGAAGTTCATCGAGTGTGTATGCGGGTTCGATTAATGTGCTGAAATTCAAAAAAAAAAATCTAGCCGGGATATATGCGTGTTCAACTGACATACTGAGCTTTCAGAGTTTCCTCCCAGAGAAATGTCAGTTTGGGTCCTCCTCGTAACTCCTAATGAGTAGGCGAAGAGAAACTTAATTCAAGAAGCAAAATGAACAAAATGTGCACTACTGCATTCAGAGACAATTACTGAACAGAACAGAACTATTACTGAACAGAACAGAACTATCTAGTTTCTATGCAGCAGCCAACCAGTATGAAACAAAATTTGTAAACCACTATGCATTTGCTGCATAGGAATCAGCTGTGACCCCTTCCCGTCATATTTAGCCCAACTCATTGGGATTGGGAAACACAAGCAGCTACTGCAAAGCCTGCTTCTTTTTACTCATTTGCATGCGTACTACTTCCTGTCTGACAAGCAAGATCTTCTGCATGTGCATAGAGAGTTCTGGTATCATCAATTTAGAGAAAGCCAACAAGCGTTTCAATTTTTTGAATTGAACACTTCTCTAGCCTTCTCCTCTCTCTTTTTTTAAATTTTTTTTTTTGCAAAATTGCCTCTCTTCCGGCCAGGGAGCGTGGTAGTGGGCGATGAGCATGGGAGCAAGCGGTTGCCACGCCTGGGGAGTGCGAGAGGGGCCGACGCTCCCACAGCAGGTGAGTGTGGGAGGAAGGCTGCCATGGAGGGGGAGCGCAGGATGCGCTTCCGCGGTGGGGAGGAGGTTAGATTTGCAATTCTAATTGGAAGGGAGCCACGTTTACAAAACAAAAAGAGGGGAAGGTGATACGCAGGCGTCTCGATTTAAGATGCGTACATGCAAGTCGGTCTCGATCCGATAACTTGAGTTGTGACGTTTACAAAGGGAAGGCTAACCACGATCAGTTCATGACTAACAACCTCGCAATCACTACACCACTTCTCAAATGGTTACCAACTGTGATAAACACCGTTGGTCTGTTGGCTCGAGCAATTCTAAGAGAAAACGCAATAGCAGCAGCGAAAGAATTTCACTCAAAGGAATGTTTGGTGAGAGTCAATTGTTCATTAGTAGCTAATGGCAACACCTAAAAAAAGAAATCAAGTCTGCCTATCAAAGTAGCACACAGGCCAACATATATTCAATTCTTGATCTTCCTCACGCCATGATCTGCATGCATAAAGGCAATAATTTTTATTCCTTTTGTGGGTGGCACCAAATAGGTAGGTACGGTGCGCACCAAATTAAGTTGATCCTCTTTTCTCTCCTGGTTTGGTGGTGTATATGGCATGCAAATATTCTCTTCCTCTCACTTTTTGGATGTAAGGCAGAAATTCCATGTATTCCTCATATAGCAAGATTGCATGTCGACGGGCCTTTTCTTCTTCTCTTGCACACCATGAAGATGTAGGCCTGCATGCCCTTGACTGAATGCACAAAGTGACCAGCTAGTATTCATCCTCGATCTCCTTATCCAGTTCTTGAATATTAACTTCTCCAATTCCCTCACAAGTAGTAATTTACAAGAAACAACAATCATTATGCAATATCATTTGTTCTGTAATTAAATAATTAAATATTCCAAGAAACGAATTTACGTGTTGACCAAGGCGACGCGCACGCGCTCATGTCATGGGACCTTGTATGCTAGCGAAATCTTGCACTTCACCAAGTGTATGTGTGTCTGAGCTAGTGACGTCCTCGTCGGAACGGTGCTAGAAAAGTGATCAATTTCAATTTTTTCATATACTCTTTTCAACTAAAAAGCAAGATAACCTACATTTTACACTATATATATATATATATATATATATATATATATATATATATATATATATATATATATATATATATATATTAGTTAAGTGTCCGTGCGTTGCTACGAAATTCTCAAACACAACATTATTAATAAAAGTTTTTCAAAGCAACAGCTAAGTTGGTTGATGAGAAAGATATGTATGAAGCGAACTTGTTAGCTACTTAAGAGTGCTTCAAATTATCAGTTAATCATTCATTCTAGTATAATTTTATAAAGCCTCAACATGATAGAACAACGACAACTTTAAAGAATTTGATCTTTTCTCTTTTTTTTCTCCTCCCCTTTTGTCTCAAGTGCAGTCTTCTGCACCTTATAATTTTAAACTTTGTTTTCTATCCTCATAATTTAATCACAGCTTTCACTATCTTAAAAAAAGAGAAGGAGCCATGGCCATGGCCTCCTTCCATTTCGTTTATTGCGCCCCCTTTGAATCTTTTGTATTGCTTCTTTCTCTGTTTCTCTTGTGTGTGTATGAGCCTTCCTCTCCTCTATCTCTTCCTGCGTCTCTTCGTATGTCCTCTATGATAGAGATGAAGGTGGCCTTTTATAGGTGGAGGAGAGGGCAGCCAGGCGTGTGAGTACTCAGCCTCTATGATACGGTGCCTTGTGATATCCGGGATTGGCACGTGATTTGATTATGCAATTCTTGCCTTTTAATATCTGCATTTCCATCCAAATGTGGAAGATCGAAATGGCGATCAGAGGGGGGTGAATGATCCCAAATAGAATTTTCCCACTCAAAGTACTCCAAACACTCTTGCAACAAAAATCTAAAGCACCCGAAGATTTTCGTTCAAACTGGTGCTTCTCAGATTCACACACCCTCCAAAATCCAGAATAATTAGACAACTATGTGTACCCCTAGCTTGCATGGATGAAAACCTTGAATCATGTGAGGGGTTTTTTAATCACAATCCTGGTTGTCAAGTGTCCAAACAAAAGAGGAATCAATTCAAAAGACTTCTTTTCTAAAAGAGATAAAGCTAAAACACCAAAGTCTCTTTTCAGAAAAGTTAAAGCAGATTTTCAAAAATTGTCCTCAGTTAGAACAGGTGGTTGGTGAGCTTATGTTGTTCTAAAATTTTTGAGAATTTTTGTCCCTATGAGCAGTTGAGTCGTGAAACACTCCACCAAAAATAATCTCAGAAAGCTTTGTAGAAGAAGAATTAAAAATCAAGCAATACAGATAGTCAGGAACTTCGACCAGAAAGTTTGAGGCTCGGTTTTCACTTCATAGCTCTCAAACGGTGCAACCAGTGGACTCAACAAATTTTCTACAGATGGATATATGAGTCCGGAACCTTCTCCATCAAAAATAACTCAAAAATGAGTTATCTATATTTTTAGAAAAATCAAACACTGACTGCTGCGCGATGAACAAGTTCTGGACAAATTTGTAATTTGATAAAAAACTTGATCTCTAGTCTATCCAAGGGTGTAAGAAAGATGTAGAACCAAATGAACACCCTCAAGACATCCTACATTTAGAAGGAGGGGAGGCAAATCCAAATTGCATAAATGTAAATTGCAAGAATGTAAGTGCTGAATTTAATTGCGGAATTTAAGTGCGGAATTGAAGTGCATAATGTAAATTGCGTAATTTAAATGCGTAATATAAATGCACAAAGAAAAAAAAACTACTTGAGGAAACATTTCATTTCTGGAAGGAGAGGTTACAAAGCCTCACATTCATGTGGGCAAAGCTCAAAGGAGCATCAAAAACCTCAAAACCTTCAAGAGGAGGAGGCTACCCCTTCACCCCTATTTATACTACTCTTGGGCCACCTACCACCCTTGGATGAGTCCCTCAACCCTAGAGCACTCATCTAAGGGCTAGGATTAACCCACACACAGCCATGCGAGGGCTAACCCAAAACCCACACACATACCGGGTTTTCTTGCACGGTTTTCAAAGCATACTACCTAGACCCGCTAACCTATCAACTAGACCTCAATCCGATAGCCCTCATTAATCCACGCGGCATCTAGCTATCATCATCTCCTTTCCTTGTCTCTTGACTTGCCCGGACTCCGTCTCCGATCACCTTCCGGCGATCTCCCAACCGTCTGGACCTCCGACGCTCCTCGCCTAGTCCCGGTCATCCTCCGCCTCACCATGACCTAGCACCGTCGCCCTGCAACCATCAAAGACAAGGAAAAACCTTTCACATAGCAATGCCCACAAAGATATTCAATGATTATCCCAAAATCATTAATCGATCATAATTGCTCTCAATGGTTGGTGCTACTACCCCTAGGCCAGTAGCACTAAGAAGAGCAACCAACACTCAAATTGCTTCAAATCCAATTCAAATCAAACCAAGCTCAAATTTAGTCAAATACTCATCACAAACATGGATGGACCTCCACATGGTCCTTCAGAATGCGATACAATGAAATATGATTTTCATGATATGGGATATGGTGAGTATATCATTCCATCCAAGCGGGATATGATGAGGAAAATCTTTCATTTATAAGAGATATGAATAAAATCCTTCTATTTTAAGGAGATGTGATCAGTAATATTTGCATAAAATAGAGGGAATTCGAATCAGGTAGGGGGCGGGCTGAGCGAACAGAAGGAAAGGCTGAGCGAGAAGGAAAGGCTGAGCGAACAGAAGGAAAGGGGGGTGGGGGTGGGCTGAGCGAATAGAAGGAAAGAGAGGGTATGTAGAACGGACCACTGCCACCAAGTCGTAATTAGAGGTAGTAGAGATATGAAGCCTTTTATGTGCTCCGGAGTACGTACTCCCACCTCCATTATATCACTTAAACGAACTTGTTATACTTTTTTTTATCACTTTCGGTATACTTCAATAATAATTTTAAAATACATCAATATGATATTGTTGAAATAATTTCATCGAAGCCGTTTATTTTTGCTATATGCCCTTTTCCATATGTAAAATGAGTGTATACACAAATTATACTATAAAGAGTGGACCATAAAAAATTTCATGGAACTCATTTTGGAGTATCTTATAATCAATATTAGAGTATGCTAAAAAGGATAAAGAGGTATAGCAGCATCATTTAAGTGGTATACTTAGAGTGGAAGTACGTACTCCCAAGAGTATCGAACCATTATATATATATATATAAGAAGCCGAAATAGAGCACCATGATTTCAAACGCGCGAATTCAAGCCATATTTGAGTATATTTTTTAAAACATTTCAATTTTAGGGTATATACCTATATATCTATAACAATTCAAATGAAATTGTCGGGGATCGGTCATCCTGACACGTGTCCAGGCCCCTCCCCGGGGTTTTAGAATGTTTTCCCCGAGCTCGGAGGACTGTTCCCGAGCTCGGGCAGACGTCTCCCCGAGCTCGGAGGACGATTCCTGAGCTCGGACGAGGGCTCTCCCGAGTACGTGATGACCCCCGTGACCTCCTCGACCTCGGCGACCTCGACCCGATCTTCAGCATAGTATTCTCTTTTCTTGCGTGACCTCTCTCCCCTGCATGGGAACTGGGGCCAGCAACTCCTGTCAAATCCCCTGCGTGGGAACTGGGCGAGCTGCTCTTGTCAGATCCCCTGCATGGGAACTAGGGTCAACTGCTCCTGTCAAGTCCCCTGCGTGGGAACTAGGGTCAACTGCTCCCATCAACTCACAGACACCGCCCGACTTCAGCATCCGAGATCAACGCCCAAGGGCCTATAAAGCACTGGACTACCCCAATCACAAGGCAAGGGACAAGAAAACGAAACAACAGACAAAGAACACAACACAACGGACAGCAAGAAACCAAAGGAGATGCGCTGATACACCTGCAGGCACACTCCTACGCTACACCACCTCGTCGAGCTCCCCCTCGGCCACCTCCTTCCGAGCGGCCTCGAGGTCGAGCTCCTGTTCGTCCTCCCCCGAGGAGCTTTTAGTCACCTTTCGCCTACGGGCAAGACTGGAGTAGAGCTATTACCCGACCGAGGGGGCTCGAACCAGTATAAACGTTGTGTCCCCTGTTCGCTTGTTCTTTTCCCTCGAGCTGTGCACCTACCGACGCTCCCTTCTTCCCAGACGAGCACGACTTGGGGCCTCCCCCTTTTACACGATCCTTCCCCTTCTTTGCAGTTGACAGTCCCGATCGTCGACAGCTGGCGCGCACCGTGGGGCCCAAAGTTTCATTCGTCCGAAGTTCATCACCTCAGCATCGTCAGCACCTTCTGCTTCACCGACAACATGTCGCGATTAGCGAGCCTGGGCTCGGATGTGGTCCCTGAGTGCCAAGGCTCCACCTCCATGCTCTCGCCCTCTTTGCCGCCTCGCGAACGCCGAGTCTTCATGGCCGGCAGCCGCGAGGTGACTCCGGGGGCGGACGGCGGCGGCCCAGAGACCCCGCAGGAGGCGCGTCGGCTCGCCCAGGTCACCATCAACCAAGATATCATCACCATTCGATGAGAGGAGCGTGAGATGGCCCGCTCTCCGTTTGGACAGCTCAGTCCCTCCTGCCCAGACGAGCCTGACCGGGAGCGCCTGCGGGCCATCGCCCGGGTCATGGCTGACCCCGTGCGGACCGGCTCGGCCCTCTACCGACGGTCCCTAGCCGAAGAGCTCAACAGGGCGACCGACGTCGTCATGCCTTTGCGGCAAGTGCTGCGCCTGGGCTCCGAGTCTAGCCCCTTGGCGAGCAGTGGCGATTCGTCGCGTAGTCGCCGGCCGTCCTACCAGTAGACTCCTTACCCACGGGCTCGCGTCCCGTCACCATCCCTTCCGCCTCGCTAGGGGGAACACGTGGCGCGCGGGCACACCCGCCGACAACAAAGCGACAGTGATGCTCGCTCGAGCAGTAACGGTTCCGGAGGTCTTTCCCCGGACATCCCGCCCAGGCGCCAAAAGGTTCGCGACCGCCCGCGCCACCGTCCCAACGACGCTCCTATTGACCGTCGTGGTCGGCGCGGGGTGCGCCGTCGACTCGAGTTTGCCCTGTCGGCGAACGGAGACTCCGACGCCAGTAGCGGAGGCAGCGGCCTCCCGGCCTACGGCTGCCCGGCATACTCAGACGACCTCCGCCAAGTGCGCTGGCCGGCCCGATTCAAGCCGGCCATAATGGAGTGGTTCGACGGGACCAAGAACCCCGCGGAATTCCTCTCCATCTACTCCACCGCCATCTTGGCGACCGGCGGGGACGAGGCCGCAATGGCCAACTATCTCCCCACCATCCTGGACGGAGCCGCCCTCACCTGGCTCTTCAACCAGGCGCCTGGCGCCTTCTAGTCATGGCGCCAGTTGTGGAGCGCCCTCCACTCCAACTTCCAGAGCTGCTACGAATGGCCTGGACGAGAAAGGGACCTGGACCGAGTCATCCAGGGAAAGGGCGAGCCCCTCCGAGACTTCGTGCGCCGGTTTACCCGCGCACAAAACTCGATTCCCAACGTCTCCGATGAGGCCGTCATTAAGGCCTTCAAGTTCGGCGTCCATGACAGACGCCTCACGGAGGACCTCGAGATCGCTACAAAGCTCACCGTCAACAAGCTGTTCCGCATGGCGGAGCGGTACGCAGACGCGGACGACTATGACCGGGGCAAGCTCGGCCTCGCCTTTGGCGAGGCGGGGCTGTCCGGCGCTAAGGAAGGAGTTTCAGCCCCGTGCGACAAGAAGCGGGGGAAAGAACGCGGCGCCGGAGGCGGCCAGCTCCGCGTGGTCGCCGCGGTCGACAGCAGGCACGAAGGGACGGAAGCGCGCCAGCCAGACCGCCTAGGGCCTCGGCCCCAGCAGAATCGCCCACGGCCTCAGCAAGCACCGCGCCAGCCCCAGCACGGGCAGGGTCGGGCCGGGCCCCCTCGGGCAGAAGCCCGACCCCGGGGTGACGAGGAACAACTCCGCCTCGATGCTGAAAAGTTATGCCCATTCCATAAAATCTACGGCCACGATCTGTGAAGTTGCAGAACATGGCTGTACAAGCTGGACGCCTTTTATAGAGGGCGCGGAGAGATGCCCACGCTCCTGAAGGGCGGCGAGTGGCCCGGCGGAAATGACGCCGGCGAGGACCAAGTAGGCCTCGACCTGGATTTCCAGCAGGGTGACCGCTGTGTGGATGTGATCTTCGGTGGCCCTTCGGCATATCGGTCCCGGCGCGAGCTGAAGGACGTCGCGCGCACCGTGTACCAAGCCACCATCGGGAAGCCCACCGACCAACCCTGCAGGTGGGATGGTGTTCCCATCACCTTCTCTCGGGATGATGCACCCCCGGGGATGTCCTGAGACTTCAAGACCGCCCTAGTCGTCGCCCCGACCATAAGCAATGCCGTCGTCGACCGAGTCATGGTTGACGGGGGAAGCTCCCTCAACCTACTCTTGGCAAGCGCACTGAACCGGATGCAAATACCCCAAACAAAAATCAAGAATATAGCGGTTCCCTTCTTTCGCATCGTGCCAGGAAGCTCGACCACTCCTCTCGGGCAAGTAGTTCTACCCGTCACCTTTGGCGACTCGGCGAACTTCCGCACCGAGCTGATCACCTTCGAGGTCGTAGATGGCGACCTCCCCTACAATGCCATCCTCGGGCGGTCAGCCCTGATCAAGTTCATGGCTGCGAATCAATACGGCCACCGGTGTATGAAGCTCCTGAGGCCCGACGGCATCATAACGGTCTGCGGTGACCTCAAGGTGGCGCACGGCTACGAGGAAAAGGCCCTAGTGCTCGCCGGCATGCTGCCTCAGTAGGGTCCCGAGGCGCCCCCGAAAAGCTATTAGTGTTATGCCCTTGAGGCAATCATTTAGATGATTGTAACATGACTATGTTTATGAATAATAATATGATTATTGGTCCAATGAATGTATATCATTGTATTGATCAACAAGTATGTGAATTGCTTATGAAGCTCTTTACTTATTAATATAATTCGATAAATATCTCTGATCGGATATCATCGTATAGGACAACGATGAATAGATCAGCACATGTAGTGATCGATGATCATGCTTCATAGATCATGGCATATAGAGATATCATCTATACATTGTGGACGCATGTTGAAGAACATGGGTTAGATAGACCCGCCATGGAACACTGCGAGAATGTTTCATTCTTATGTGTCATCAGTGTATCTCATACATAGTAGATGTATGGTCCTTAGACCTGAGATTGTCATATTCCCTACATGTGTAATAGTTTTCCTTAGGGCTATCAAACACTACTTCCTAATCGGATAGTTATAAAGGTAGCTTTTATGTTTACTATGAAATGTGTAGAGGGAAGTGAGCAGTCAAGGTGGAATTTGCCACTCCAATGAAACGGAGATATATGACAAGGCCACTCGTGTGATATGATTAAGGAAGTGCATGGCCATGCCATGATTGAGGAGTCAATCACAACTTATTAATATATCACAGATACGAGAGATGGATTGAACCATCAAAGGATGACATGCTTCTCGCCTTGAGTTCAATCTTCATATACTTGGCAAAGGGATTATTACATGAGTACTTTTGATAGGTTCTGTCCGATTTGATCATAGTATGTTTGGGAGTTGGCATACTTTGCAAGGAGCCGCTACCAACAATTGGATTGAAAAGGAGTTTTCCGAATCCATGTCCAAACGTACGTGAACCTGTAGGGTCACACACTTAATGGGCTGGGACGCATTAATTTGGATTGGATTCCGTAATTAATGGACCTTGTGGGCTTAGCACGCTGATGGGCCCTGGTTTAGGGTTTCATCTTGTGGCTATATAAGGAGGGGAGGAGGGTGGGCACAGGGTGTGCTTTTCCACGGTTTAGAAGTGATTCACCCAAAACCCTAGCCTCCTCCTCTCGCTGCCCCTGCCGAGCGACCAGGTGCTTGCATACCGACGCACGGCATTCCATCCCTGGACGTGTGGACTGCTGCGGTGACGCTGCTGCGACTGTGGTGTGGGAGGACGATCCACGGCGAGACGAGGACGATCCACTCCATCGACGCAACGACTACGGCGAGGAAGATCCACTACATCGACGCGCGAAGGATTCCGCAACTGCGCGTCTAGTGGTAATCTAATCTGTGATCCCCTTCTTGCGAGTAGCTTTCTGGTTATGCGGTAGTTTTTTTTATGCTAGTGTAGCATACCACGTTCCTCTTCAAGAGCGCCCGCCGAAAGGCGGCAATCCAGCCCGGTGGCCCTACCAAGAATGTGCAACTCGAGGAGGGAAGCTCGGGCAAGTGCGCCTGCGTTTCTGCTCAGCTCGACCCGAAATAGGAAGACGAGCTCGACACCTTCCTCCGAAATAATAAAAGTATTTTTGCATGGGAACCAGCGGACATGCCGGGGGTCCCACGGGAGGTGGTCGAGCACAAACTACAAACAAAGCCTGGCTGCAGGCCTGTGCGCCAGAAACTACGACGCTTCTCCCCTGAGAAAGCAGCGATAATCAGGGAGCATCTTGATAAGCTCCTAAAGGCCGGCTTCATATAGGACCAAGCCAATCAGATTGAGTTGGATTGGGTCAATCTGGTTGATCCATGGTAAACGCAAACCGATTCAATATTGATTTGGGTGAGTCCGTTCATGGTACGACGTTGCCCTTACCGGTCGGGATACCGCCATCAGGGTTTCTGAAATATAACCATATGGGACCAAGCCAATCATATTAGATCGGATTGGATCAATCTGGTTAATCCGTGGAAATTTCGAGGGTGTTTTCCCATGACCGCCGCCAGGGGCTTTGCCCCTTGGACCCTGTCAGGGGCGCTGCCCCTCGGACCCTGGAGTCGTAGGGTTGCTTTTGTTTAACTCGTTTTTGCAGGGAATTATGTGAAATAGTATGGCCTATGTGTATGTGATGCATGTAATTTCCACATGGCCTGCGTGCTGTGTCAAGCCATAAGGCTATTTAAATTGTATAACGACCTGCGTGTCGACTTGTGATGCTTCAAACCCTCATGTAAATTTTATTATCAAAAGTTGTAAGGTGTTGCATCCATAATGATGAAGACGATGGTATCAAGCAAGGTCGCTAGCTGAACAAATCAAGCAAGGTAGCAAGGTGAACAAACAAGCATAATGATGGAGATCTTAATGCTAAGGGCCATGCTATTTCACATCCTATTTTGATTTTCTGTGGATGTGTGTTTAATCCTTGCTATTTTCTTTATGCTCATTGCATGTGATGCCATGTTCTTAGTAGATATTGTTCATCCCTATAGTTAAAATTTTAAACCAAAATGTTCATCCAATTGTTGCACCTATTAAGAATTTAGATCGTTATTGATATGACTGCCAAAGTAGTATATCAATGGCTATCTTAATAGATGATAGGGATGTGTTGGACACATCACGCATAACAATGGTAGATTTAATCAAGCTATCAAAACGGTTTTGGGCTTGAGGACATAAGTGGTTGGGACTTGATTTCAGTAATGAAGGAACCTATACAAGACAATTGGTGTCTAGGAAAACACATATGAGGCAGGTTTCTTAATTGGCACCAAAACGGAAGTGCTCTCTCCTCATGTGAGCCCTTGGGGCGAGTTGACTGGCCATGAGTCAAGTTGTGGAGGCATTCATTACTTGTTTTCATACTCAACAAACAAGAGTTACATAAGATGTAATTAGCAAACGTGTTGCTTACCTATGTCATTAAATTTCTAGCAGTGATGCCAAAACTCACTAGTGTTTGATGAATATGGATCTTGAATACTCACTATGTGTCTATAATAGGGACATAAAATAGGAGTGTCTTTTATTAAAATGTTTAATAAAATTTTTACATAAACATAGTGCTTAGAATCTTTGCATGTCTTTGTTGTAGTTCAATGGCACCTTCTCCTACTCCTGCTACACCTGGTTTTGCTTTGAGATCGGTTTTGGAAAGGGAAAAACTTAATGGAACTAATTTTGTTGATTGGTATCGCAACCTTAGAATTGTTCTCAAGCATGAAAAGAAGGACTATGTTATAGAGAATCCAATTCCTGATGAACCAGTAGAAAATGCTCCTCATAATTTGAAGGTTGAATCTGGAAAACATGTTAATGCTTACATGAGGTTAGTGTCTCATGCTTGTCACCATGGATTCTGAGCTCCAAAAGCAATATGAGGACCAGGATGCTTACAATATGATTGCGGGCTTGAAGGGCATGTTTGGGAATCAAGTAAGAGCTGAGAGGTATGGTATCTCAAAGCTTTTATTTGCTTGTAAGCTGGTGAAGGCGATCAGGTCACCCTCATGTGATCAAGATGATTGGTTACATCGGAGATTGGAAAAACTTGAGTTTCCCCTTAGCCTCGGTTTGGCCACAGATGTTATTCTCGGTCTACGCCCGAGCTTTGAGCCATTCATTATGAATTTTCATATGAATAGCATGGAGAAGAGCCTAACCGAGCTACATGGGATGCTCAAGGCTGCGAGAAAGCATTAAGAAAAACCCAATCATGTGATGATGGTTGTAAAACAAGCGCATTCAAAAAGAGGAAGGCTAAGGTGGGGAATGGGAAAGAGCAAGGGCAAGGGCAAGGGCAAGGCTCAAGATGAGATCGCAAGCCTCAAAATTAAGCTTGAAGCTTAAAGTTGGCCCTCAACACGATACCCAATGCTTCTATTGCAAGAAATCGGGACATTGGAAGCGGAATATGAAAAGTACACGGTAGATAAGAAGAATGGAAATGTGGTTTCCATTTAGGTATTAATGTTATAGAAATTAATCTTGCTACTTCTTCACTCAGCTCATGGGTATATGATCGGTTCGGTTGCTCACATTTGCAATTCGATCAGGGTGATAAAGAGTAGAGACTTGGCAAAAGGAGAAGTGGATCTTCGCGTGGGGAATAAAGCAAGAGTTGCTGGTCTTGCCGTTGGCACATACCCATTGCATTTGCCTTCAGGATTAGTTTTAGAACTCAATAATTGTTATTTTGTTCCATCTTTGAGTAGAAACATTATTTCATCCTCCTGTTCCGGAGGTAAAGATACTTGAGTTCATTACTCTCTAATTCACTTAGCTCGTAAAATCAAGAATTCACAAACTTGACTATTATGTCATAGGGCTCCCAGCCACCTCCCTTGTACATGTTTTCTCCGCACATGCAGCCACCACCACAAGGAGAAGCATCACAGGGTGCTCAGCCTCCCCCGGCGTCCTTCATAAACCCTACTGGGATGCAGGCACCACCCCTAGGAGATGCACCTCAGGTTATATGAATTCTCATGCATTCTTTATTTTCAAAAAACTCTATTATGTATACTTTATATCACAAACTATGATCCACAGAGCTCCCAGCCTCCTCCTCCTTTCTACATGTTCACTCCACAGATGCAGCCACCTTCTGCAGGAGAGGCACCACAGGTAAAGACGGATCGGTTCAATTCGTTATTCAAAATTTGAATGAATAATTTATATGTGGCATAATGTACCTGTCTATGCCTTACAGGGCTCCCAGCCTCCAAACCCGTTCTACATGTACCCACCACCTATGCTAGGCCAAGGAATGCCTATGTACTTCAACCCGTGGGCCCTGCAGCCACCTCAGACGACACCACAGGTATGGATGTCGAAAACATTCTAAGTTTGCGACACGAGCTAAGTTTGTCAATTCTTGAACTTATAGGTTTCTGGGTCACGCCCTCCAGCACGTACTAACGACGACATCATAGAAGACATCTTCAACGGTAGCGTGGTGGTGGTGGTCATTGCGTCGTAGTTTACAAATTGCCGTTTTGGATGTGTGATTGATTATCTAAGGATCTGCTAGAATGTCTCATACGGTTTGAGAAATTGATATATATATTATAGCGCAAATGTTTTTTTGTCTGCTGAGTGGATGTCCTATTTACTAGAGAGGTCATACCGAAATTTTGTACATTTCAATGACTTAGTTTTAAGCCGGTTTTAAAGAGTTAGAATATTGGTTTTGGTCTTTTAGTAGAGGTAATAGGTTTGGTGTCTCGTTTGTTAATTCTTCATTCGCTTGAACTTTGTTGTGGAGTTTGATGACCTTGGTGAGCTACCTGCTCCCTCCCTTCCTTTCTCTTGCTCAAATTTAGGAACATTAGTTGCAATTTAGTCGATGTGCAGCGGATGGACAGATGCTTCCGTAGGAAATTTAGTTCATTCTTTTAGTATATATCAATCTGAGTAATCTGTTGCTGAAATTGAAATGCATAACTTAGTCGATTTTAGGACATTTAGGCAACTCTTTCTTAAACCTTGCACAAATCATCTTAATGTTCATACTTGAAAAGGTTTACTTGTGTGCTTATGAAAGTTCATTGCTGTGCTCCTGTAGATATGTGATGGTTTACCAAATTATTAACCCATTACGTGCTATTTGATTTTTTTTTTCTATCAATAACTTTTTGATTTGAAACCTTATATTGTGCCGACTTGTTCGAATTGAAAAGTTATCTTAAGACAACTTGTTCAATTGTAAACTTATGTTTTAAATGCTTTATATGGTATCCTTGTAGAATGTGTTGTTTGCCCATGTACAATCTGATTGTTTATCCTTGTAGAATGCTTTATATTTGTACTTTGTATATTGAACTGTTAAAATGACTACCAAAACTCTTAATTGATTCTTTGAACTATTTTCACTGTTTGTTATCTTTTGAATACTCAGTGATGCAATTAGGGTCTTTGGAAGTTGAATTAAATAATTTTAGTTGTAATCTTGGCCTTGAACTAGATGGTTAACTTCTGTTAATACTAGAGAGTATTACTTTGATGCTTCATTGAATATGAGATTGATGTTCATATGATTATTACAGCATATCTTGACTAGCTCGTAGGTGTAGTTCTTATATATAGTATCTATTCTTGTTTAGCTTGACCTGTCATATTGATATTCTCATATTGTGTCTTGGTTGAATAGTACTATTGATATTCTCATATTGATATTCATGTGAATCAGCATAATGTTACTTGTAACACAACCTAAGTTAATCTTGAACTTGCAGGTTTCTAGGTCACGCCCTCTAGCACGTACTAACGACGACATCATAGAAGACATCTTCAACAGCGCCGACGGTGGTGGTAGCGCCCACAACTCCAACAACCCCGAGGCATGAATTCCATTGTGAGCTCGATTGGTGTATTACTGTTGTACTTTATGACTTGTTGTGATGGATACATTGTGATGGACTTATTGTGATGGACTTATTGTAATGGAATGTGGATTGTATCTATTGCGGTTGTAATGTGTTGTACGTCATTAATTGCGTAGTTTACAAATTTCCGTTGGATGTGTGATTGGATTATCTAAGGATCTGCTAGAATGTCTCCTTCTAGTTTGAGAGATTGATATATATATTATAACTGCAAATGTTTTTTGTCTCACGAGTGGATGTCCTATTTACTAGAGAGGTCATGCCGAAATTTTGTACATTTCGGTGACTTAGTTTTAAGCCGGTTTTGAAGAGTTAAAAGGTTGGTTTCAGTATTTTAGTAGAGGTAATAGGTTTGGTGTCTCGTTTGTTAATTCTTCGTTCGCTTGAACTTCATTGTGGAGTTTGTTCTTTTGTGTTAGTGTTTCTGATCAGATTTGAACAAAATAGATGAAGTGCAAAAAATGCGATCTTTTTTGTCTAATAGAACAAACACTAATACCTTAATTGAGTCGGTAAAGATCAAATCTGTTGTCCTCTCTTGGCCCAGTAGTTCCGCAACTACTACCGTGGTTGTTGCCAACGGGGATCCCCCATTCCGAAAGGTAACGGGGCCGGCCCTTAGGTCCAAAGTTTTATGCCACTGCTGTGGTGCCGATCCTTCTTATTTATTCTTCGCTTAGCAATTTTTAGTTTCAATTTTCTTTTTGCCTTTTTTTTCTTCTTTAGTTGTTATATGTATTGAGTGCGATGCATATGGATATATATATATATATATATATATACATTTGTGTATAAATGACTGATAAATTCGTGAGCCATTAAAAACCCACGAATTTGTCTGGCTGCTCCAGATAAATTCGTCGGTTCATTGTACCCACGAATTTAAAAAGTAAATTCGTGGGTTTATTAAGCCCACGAATTTAACAGATTAAATTCGTGGGTTTATTAAACCCACGAATTTAACAGATTAAATTCGTGGGCTATATAGCCCACAAATTTAACAGATTAAATTAAAGGCCACATTAGCCCACAATTTAATCTGATTAAATCGTGGGTTTAATAAACCCACGAATTTAACTCAATTCGATTAAATTCGTGGGCTTGGCGAAACCCACGAATTTAACTTAAATCGTGGGTACCCATGAATTTAATTGATTAATTTCGTCGAGTTAAATTCGTGAAGTAAATTCGACAGTTTGCTCACGAATTTAAATTAAATTCGTGGATTTTGGCCTAAATTCATGGGTTTCTGGCCCACGAATTTTTCCCTGTTTCTTGTAGTGCATAGAATTAGAAATGCGTCTTGCGTTTCTTGTGAGGCCCTCAAGATTGAGGCAACCGTGCTGAGGGAGAAAAATGCACATGCTGAGAGAGCTCATCTTTCTGGTTCTTCTTCTTCTTCCCCCTGTTCTTCTTTTGCCTCTTTCTTTCGAGATTGCCAGTATCTTATGAGCACTCTCGAGAAGTTTGTAGGAGGCAAGAAGAAGCTCAATCTTATTCTAGACCAATCCAAGATTAGTAGATTCAATCAAGGTTTAGGATTTGATCCCTTAGAGCACGCTCGGGCGCATCCTCCCACCATTGTGCGCGGCTCCAAGAGTGGTGAGATTGTGGTAGCTCCCAGAGTGAGCACCACCGTGTTTAGGTCTGATGGGGTTGTCCATAGGACTTCTGACCAGAAGGGTGTTACTCCTGTTGCTTCTGTCTCTAACAAGGCGAAGTACACATGCACCTTCTATAAGAAGGATGGTCACCTAGTAGATTTCTGCTTCAGGCGCGCCAAGATCACTCGGCGTGAGCGTGTTGCTGCTCTTAGGGTATTCGAGGTCATCCCGGACTTTGAGTGCTCTAAGGTACACTTTGCTTCTAGGCAGATTCTGAGTCGCTGTTTTTGGGCAGCGTCCAGGACTCGGTTTTCATGCTGGTTCTTCGAGTTTTAGTCTTGGAGATGTTCGTAGTCAGTCTTTCTGCCGTCCTCTTGATATTACTCGTTTTTCTCATCGAGGTAGATATCAGCGGCGTGATGTGTTTTCTGGTAGGAGTTTTAGGCAGCTTCACTGGGGTGGTTCGGCTTTTGCACCACGGCATGCCAACCCAGTTTCAGGTCCTAGATCATCTACTAGAGTTGCTACTAATCTTGTTCGGGTTAAACGTCAGAGAGACACTCGAGTCCAGTCTTCTTCTGTGACTGGTAATCTGAGTAGTTGTATGGTTCAGTATTGGGTTCCTAAGTCTTCACTCTATCCCAGTACTGAGTCATCTTTCTCTCTTGTGTCTTGATCGGGTTAAATCGGATGGGGAAGGAGATGTTTGGATTGTCGACTCGGTTGTTCTCGTCATATGACCGGAGATTCTCGATGGTTCTCTTCCCTAGTCCGAGCCCCTGGTGATGAGTTGATCACTTTCGGGGATGCTTCTTCAGGTAGAGTCATCGCTAAAGGTACCATTTGCATTAATGACAATTTCATTCTTAAAGATGTTGCCTTAGTAAGTAAGTCGCAATACAATTTGCTTTCTGTTTCTCAGCTTATTGATGACTCTTTCGAGGTGAGTTTTAAGAGTAATGCCTGTAGAATCCTCGATTCATCAGGAGGGTTAGTTTGCGGGATTTTTAGATTTTGGAGAGTCTTCCGTGCTGATTTTTCTGTTTCTTTTGGAGACTCTCTTCGGTGTTTGATTGCTTCAGAGTCCCGTGATCTCTCCTTTTGGCATAGGAGACTTGGTCACATTGGATTTGATCATTTGACCCGAGTTAGCAGCCACGATCTCATTCGTGGTTTGCCCAAACTCAAAATGGTCAAAGACTTAGTTTGCTCTCCCCGCCGACATGGCAAGATGGTTCTCGCTTCTCATCCCCGAGTCACTATTGTGATGACTGATGCACCAGGATAGCTTTTACATATGGACACTGTTGGTCCAGCTAGAGTGCAGTCAGTGGGTGGGAAGTGGTATGTTTTTGTCATTGTTGATGACTGAGGCTATAGCTACTGCTTGCCATGTTTCTAATCGTGTATTCTTGAGAGCACATTTGCATCGCACTTCTTACGAGTTGAGGTATGGGCGAAAGCCCAGTGTTTCTCATTTTCGTATGTTTGGTTACAAGTGTTTTATTTTGAAGTCTGGTAAACTAGATAAGTTTGAGTCTCGTTCTTCTGATGGTATCTTTCTAGGTTATTCGACTTCTTCTCGTAGCTATAGGGTCTGGAGTTGCGATGCGCATAGTATTATAGAGACTTGTGAAGTGACCTTTGATGAGGCTAGCCCAGGAGCTAGACCCGATATTTCAGGCTCTTCTTCTTCCTCCGAGACCATCTTTGTAGAGGATGAGGATGATGGAGATGATGGTGTTCCACCTGATCCAGTCCCCTCTACACCTGAGGTGCCTCCTGTTTCCATTTCTGCACCTCAGGAAGGCCAGCCCTTACCTTCTGACTCTCATTCAGCTAGTGGCTTTGCTCCTGCCTCTTCTGTGCATGAGGTAGAGGCCACTTCTGCTTTTGGACCTCCCTGTCATATTCAGCGTTCTCATCCACCTGATCAGATCATCGGCGATCTATTTGAGCGAGTCACTCGCTCAAAATCAGGTTTGTCCAGTTTCTGCCTTCACTCTGCCTTTGTTGCCTCGTTTGAGCCGAAGGATGTGACTCATGCATTATCTGACGAGTCTTGGACTAATGCTATGCATGAGGAACTTGAAAACTTCGAGAGGAACAAAGTCTAGCAGCTTGTAGAACATCCATCTGGTCATAATGTCATTGGGACCAAGTGGGTGTTCAAAAACAAGCAGAGTGAGGATGGGGTTTTCATTCGCAACAAGGCTAGGCTAGTTACACAGGGTTTTTCTCAGGTTGAGGGTCTTGACTTTGAGGAGACCTTTGCCCCTGTAGCTAGACTAGAGGCTATTAGGATCCTGCTTGCATTCTCTGCATCCCGGGGCTTCAAGCTCTATCAAATGGATGTCAAGAGTGCATTCCTCAATGGCTATATTGAGGAAGAGGCTTATGTCAAACAACCTCTAGGATTTGAGAACCCCAAGTTTCCGAGTCATGTATACAAGCTTTCCAAAGCTCTGTGTGGACTCAAGCAGGCCCCCAGAGCATGGTATGAAAGGCTAAAATCTTATCTTCTCAGCCATGACTTCAAAATGGGCGTAGTAGACAAGACTCTATTCATCAGACACCATGAGTCGCATTTTCTTCTCGTCCAGATTTATGTAGACGATATCATTTTTGGTGGCTCGTCTCATTCGCTTGTGTCTCAGTTTTCTGAGGTGATGAGCACAGAGTTTGAGATGAGTATGATGGGCGAGTTGAGCTACTTTCTTGGCTTCCAAATCAAGCAGTCTCGGGAGGGTACTTTCTTGCATCAAGGCAAGTATACCCGTGACCTCCTGAGGCGCTTCGATATGTCTAATGGGAAGCCAGTGATGACTCCTATGGCACCACTGTTGTCCTTGAGCCCGATGAGGATGGTGAGCCTGCTGATCAAAAGGAGTTTCGGAGCATGATCGGCTCCCTCTTGTACCTCATTGCTTCGAGGCCGGACATACATTTCGCTGTGTGTCTGTACGCTCGATTTCAAGCTTCTCCTCGCGCCTCTCACCGCCAGACGATCAAGCGCATCTTCAGGTACCTTCGTGCTACCACTGATTATGGTATTTGGTACTCTTCTTCTTCTTGTCTATCTCTTAGAGCCTTTTCCGATGCCGACTTTGTCGGGTCAGAGGATAGATAGGAAAAGCACTTCGGCACTTGCCATTTTATTGGCACTTCTCTTGTTTCTTGGTCATCTAGGAAGCGATGCAGGGTTGCTGATCCACGCGAGGCCGAGTATGTTCTTTGAGCAGTGCTCTGGATGAGATCGACCTTACGGGACTATGGGTTAGAGATAGAGAGTGTGCCACTTTTACGTGACAACAATTACGCTATTTGCATTGCTAAAAACCCATTGCAACATTCCGGACCAAGCACATTGATATTAGATATCACTTCCTTAGAGACCATGTGGAGAAGGGAGATATCGCGCTTCGATTCAGAGAGAGTGACCTTGATTAGTGATATCTTCACCAAGCCTTTGGATAGCTCCAGATTTGTTGCCTTGAGGAGTGAGCTTGGAGTCGTGAGCCCTTACGGCCTTTCGTGAGGGGGAGCTGGTTTGTATATTATGTATTATATGTTTTCTTCCAGCTTTTCTTTTCTTTGTGCTTCTTCTGGGTGATTTTGGGCTTATTTTCTTGAGTTGAGTTCACTCACTTAGACTTCTGGCATGCCTTGCATGGACCTCTTATCTTGTGCTTTAGGTTGCTATCATGCGTGATTAGCTGTTCTCTCTTCTCTCTAGGTTTTGTTCCTCACAGTCTTATAAGTCTAGCGGTATTGGGCCTCCTGGTAGACAGTGCATGTGCACTCCTTAGTTGGGATCTAGAGTCAGCTTCCCTATGTCAGTCTCTGGGGAAGATAAGAGCGAGTCTGAGCCGTAGTGAGTCTCTTCTATCTTATCTATGCTCAATAGTCATCCAGTTTTGCAGTTTCTCGACTTCTTCTCCTCATTCTGTTTTTCTGGTTATTATTGAGTTCATTCGGGTTTTCTTTATGCCTAATCTTGATAATAACTCAACTTTAACCAGATTTGAGCTTAAAATTGATTCATTTGTTGAGGGGGAGTTCGGGAACCTGTTCATGCATTTCATATAGACTACATTTCTTGTTTAATGAGCTTTATCTATTATGCAATTGATTTCTTCTTCATGCTATACACCATGATACATCATATGGAGGAAATCACTAGCTTAGATATGTCCAAGTTCATTTAACTTGCTAAGCTTAAAAATGAAATAAGCCTTAAATGAAAAACTTGATGAAACTTGTTGCTTTTACTTGCTAGGTTTTTTCTCTAGAGGTTTGTGCTATAATTTGAGAAATTTTGGAGTTCTCTAGAGTCCCTATAGCAACTTGGGTGAAACTAGTTTGATCCATACTTGAGTCCTTCATTTGCTCATGAATCATTATGCTAAAAATGAAAATTAAGCAAAATTGACTCTTCTTGACTCCACACCTTCATTTCCAAGACAGCTTCCCATTGCACTTAGGATGAACTTGGAGTGCATCGTGTATGACCTAGACCATTCTCTTAAGAGTTCATCTTGAGATGGTCGCATATGACTTGAGTCAATTGCTTGTCAAAAGAAAATGCAAATAAAAAAAACATAAGTGGGTAAAGAATGCAAATAATATCAAACATTTGCATCCTGCTATGTCTTGTAAGATGATAAAGCACAATTTGCATTAAGTGATAAATGAGCCCGAAGGACCTTGTATGCACTTCCAGATTCCCCAAAGTGTTGAGTAGGTTGAACTCTAGGTTTTCCTTTTGATCCTTAGAGTGGCTATTCTTCTATTTTTGAAACTAAAGCTAAGTGTTGCACTTGTCAAATCTTGCTAAAAATGAAATATTCAAAACTAAGCTCGTATTTGCACTTGGACATGTCCTAGACTAGTCTAATCTAAAAATTGACTAGCTTGGTGTCATATCTTGTCATTGTGATCAATTGGATAATCTTCAAAGCTCCCTTAGGATGCATTTCATGCATACATAAAAAGAGGGAGAAAATTCCATTTTGATGCCTATATTGCCAAAAGGGGGAGAAAATGAAGAAAAGACATCATTAAAAAAAGATAAAAATGTGAAAGCTTGTTGTTTTTTATGATATTTGTAAATCTTTGCTATTTCTTATGGATCATAATCACATTTGGCACTTATGATTGGGTTTTAGAGCTTTTGTGGAAAACTTGCTCTTTTCATGGTCTTGCTCTAAATTCTTTCTGCCAACTTGGTCATGATTTTATATCTTTTTCTCTGGACCAAGTTTGGCTTTGCAAACAAATTGCTTTCTTCTTCTCTAATTCAAACTCAAATTTATGCCTTTTGTGTGGTTTGTCAATATACTCATCAAGGGGGAGATTGAAGAACCATGTGGAGGTCCATCCATGTTTGTGATGAGTATTTGACTTTATTTGAGTAAGGTGTGCTCAAGTTTGAGTTTGATTTGGATTGATTTTCAAAATGAAGCAATTTGAGTTGTCTCTTCCAGGAGTGGCAGTACCGGCCGTATGGGCGCGGTAGTGATGAGTTGGATGGGTTTATTGCATATCATTGTGGGCATTGCTATGTGATGTGTTTCCTTGTCTTTGATGGTTGCAGGGCGACGGTGCTAGGTCATGGTGAGGCGGAGGATGACCGGGACTAGGCGAGGAGCGTCGGAGGTCCAGACGGTTGGGAGATCGCCAGAAGATGATCGGAGACGGAGTCCGGGCAAGTCAAGAAGACAAGGAAAGGAGATCATGCTAGCTAGATGCCGCGTGGATCAATGAGGGCCGTCGGATTAAGGTCTAATTGATAGGTTAGCGGGTCTAGGTAGTATGCTTTGAAAACCATGCAAGAAAACCCGGTATGTGTGTGGGTTTTGGGTTAGCCCTTGCATGGCTGTGTGTGTGGGTTAATCCTAGCCCTTAGATGAGTGCTCTAGGGTTGAGGGACTCATCCAAGGGTGGTAGGTGGCCCAAGAGTAGTATAAATAGGGGTGGAGGGGTAGCCTCCTCCCCTTGAAGGTTTTGAGGTTTTTGAATGCTCCTTTGAGCTTTGCCCACATGAAAGTGAGGCTTTGTAACCTCTCCTTCCAAAAATGAAAGTTTTGTCCATCCTCCTCTGAATTTATTTTGCGCATTTACATTATGTCTTTACTTTACGCAATTTAAATTCAGCATTTACTTTCCCGCAATTACATTCTCGCAATTTACTTTCACGCAATTTGGATTTGCCTCCCCTCCTTCTAAATGCTGTTTATCTTGGATGTTTTGAGTGTGTTCATATGGTTTTACATCTCTTTTGCACTCTTGGATTGAGTAGAGAACATCTTTTCTTTCAAGTTCCAACTTTGTTCAGAACTTGTTCTTTGCGCAGTATTTAGTATTTGATTTTTATAAAAATATACAAAAATCCTTTTACAGTGATTCTTGTTGGAGGAGGTGCGGGACTCTGATATACACCTGCATAAAAAGTTTGGAGTTCACTTGTTGCACCGTTTGGGCGCCATGAGGTGAAAACCGAGTCCCAAACTTTCTGCTCGAAGTTCTTGACTGACTATGTTCTTCTGTTTCTCCTATTTTTTCTGTAAGGATTTTTGAGGAGAAATTTTGTGGAGTTCTTCACGACTCTTCTGCTCATAGGGATAAAAATTCTGAAAATTTTGTGAGCTGCAGAAACCCACCAACCTCCTGTTCAAATTGAGGATAAGTTCTGGAAATTCTGCTATTGCTTTTCTGAAATTGACTTTTGTGATTTGAATTGATGTTCTTTCTAAAAGCAAGAGTTGGATTGATTCCTCTTTATCTTGGACACTAGACAACCAGGATTGTGACTCAAAAATCCCCACATATTTTATGGTACTTATCCATGCAAGCTTGGGGTACACATAGTTGTATAGTTTTTTCGGGTTTTTCACGATTTCCTTTGAGCGATCTTGTCGAGGTTTTTGTTGGAGTATTTTGGGGGAAAATTTATTTGCGACCATTCACCCCCCCTCTGTTCGCCATCTCGGTCCTTCAATAAGAAAGAGGGAAGAGTTCAAGGTAAGCACGCCTACCGCCGCCAGCCGGTCCTCTAGCAGTTGCAGGTCGATGGCGTCGTCGGATCCTCGGGGCAGATCCTCAGCAGCCCCATCCTAGGCTGTCCCTGTCGCCGCGGCAGCACCGGCGTTCTCTGATGTCCCGACTCGATCCGCGTCAGCCGGGACGGTGGCGGCCGTGGGGCACTCACCCGCGCCCGCCGCAGCGGAACCCCGGCGGCGTCGGCTAGAGGCTCGCCGTCGCCCTCGGCGCGTCGCCTCATTTGCGCCCCCTCGGCCGCATCGTCCTCCTCGGAAGCCGTGGCGAGTAGGACTCACCGCGCCCTAGACCACGGCACGAGGCGAAAGTCGTCCTCGTCCTCCTCCTGCTCGGCCTCGCCCTGGACCATAAGAATGGTCGGTGCCCCTCGGACGATTGAACGCTACGGCAGAGCAAAGCGGAAGGCGAAAGAGGACCGTACCTGGCGCGGCGTCTCCGCGGCGGCGGTAGGAAGACTCCTTCCCCGGGTGCTTAGCACCGGAGGTCGTTGCTCCGGCTGCGCATTCAGGGCCTGCACGGTGGCTGCCGCCTCATGCTGCCGAACAGAAAAGCAAAAACCAGTAAGAAGAAAGTTGGAGGGAAGCATCAGAGAGGCGGCCTCGGGCTCGAGTGTTCCCGAGCTCGGGGCATTCAACTTACCACGGTCCGATCACCCCACTCGACGTGGGCTTCTTAGCGACCAGCTTTGGGGCGTCTGGGGCCGGCCTCTTGCTCCCCTTCTTGCCCTTGTTCAGCCCGGGGAGCGGCAGCATTTGCTTGGCCGTGTCCTAGAGCTCCTTGGTCTCCTGCACGAGCTTGTCACGGTTAACGACTGAGCCCAAGCCCTCGGGGTCAAAGTCAAAGCAAGTGGTGTTACCTCGCTGCTCCACCTCAAGATATTCTTGGGGACGTCGCCGCTGAGGTCGTAGGCGGTGGCGGCCTTCCCGAAGATCTCCTGCATCCTCGAGGCAATCCAGGCCGCCTTCGGTGCTGCGAGAGGCCAAAAGAAATCGTTGAGAGCGAGAAAGCTTCGATCGGACCCGAAGAAGCTTGAGACTGAGCAATGCTTACTGTCGTGACCTTCCCGGGTGGCGTCGTGCTTCCCGGTGATCTCGAAGAATGGGTGCAGCCTCTTCCGAAGAGGGAACACCCGGTTTCGCAAGTAGTAAATGAACGATCGCCGCCTTCAACCAGCGTCGCGCAGATGTGGATGAAGGCGATCGACGCCTGGTCGGCGGCCGAATCCTCGGGCTCCAGGGTCTTCCGCTTGCCATCAACCGCGGCGCCGTGGTAGGCGAGGCAGCTCCCCTCGCCCTTCTTCAAATAGAACCATTTCTCCGACCACGGCCCGAGCGAGTCCCGGGTTGGGATCTGGAGAAAGGAGCAAGGGAGTCTCGCCCGCAGCCGAAAATAGAGACACCCGACGACGGGGTCCTTCGCGGTGCGGGACAAGGAGTAGAAGCGAAAAAACAAAGAGGGGGTGGGAAGGATGCCCAGAAACCCCTCGCAAAGATGAGCAAAGATAGAGAGGTGGAGAATAGAATTGGGTGCCAAATTCACGAGCTCGATCTCGCACTGCGCAAGGACCGCAGCCAAGAAGTCGCTCTCTGGGGTCCGCAGCCCAAAGAGCATGTATTGTTCCGTGCTCACGACCTCGTCGTCCCGGGGCTGCGACACTTTCTCTCCGGCTGGAAGTCGCCAAGTGAACGGGTCCAGCAGCCCCAAGGTCTCCATGTCCTTCATCCGGTCCGCGGTGAGTGTGCTCTTCCCGAACTTCGCCATGGAATCGGAGGGATGGAATTGGAGGAGAGCAAACGCGACGGCGCAAAGGAGCAAGAGCAGAAAGGAAAGGGCAGAGAATCCGAGCAATGGGGAAGAAGGCTTCAAAGGGTGGAGTATCCCGGTTTTAAAGGCGCCTCGACTGTCGATATTACTGTCGCCTTAAAAGACGTGCCCGTAGCCAGCGGGCAGCAACCGAGGCGTCACGCCCCTTCAAAACCCTCGTGCGGACATGGCTCTTCGATGTCCGTCAGCCGTCGCCCCGACCTCTCCGCTCGCGAGGCCCGAACGCTTTCGGGCCCCCCTTGCCCCCTTTTGGCGAAGAAGTCCGAGCGTACCAGACGTCATCAAGTCAATTTGGAGACAAGACATTGAAGCTCGAGTGTTTCCGAGCGCAACCATATCAAAAGCACCCGTGGGGGGCCTTCCCCGGGCCCAGAAAGGAGCTCGGGAGTTCCTGAGCTCAACCGAGCGGGAACGATCCCTCCTCGAAAGACATCAGACTCAAGAACGCCTAGAGCCTCAGACCATTTCTTGAGCCTCGGGGGCTGGTTGTCGGGGATCGGTCATCCTGACACGTGTCCAGGCCCCCCCTAAGGCTTTAGAACATTTTCCCCGAGCTCGGAGGACTGTTCCCGAGCTCGGGCGGAAGTCTCCCCGAGCTCAGACGAGGGCTCTCCCGAGTACGTGATGACCCCCGCGACCTCCTTGACCTCGACGACCTCGACCCGATCTTCAGCATAGTATTCTCTTTTCTTGTGTGACCTCTCTCCCCTGCGTGGAAAATGGGGCCACCAACTCCTGTCAAATCCGCTGCGTGGGAACTGGGGCGAGCTGCTCCTGTCAGATCCCCTGCATGGGAACTAGGGTCAACTGCTCCTGTCAAGTCCCCTACGTGGGAACTAGGGTCAACTGCTCCCATCAACTCATAGAAACCGTCCGACGTCAGCATCCGAGATCAATGCCCAGGGGCCTATAAAGCACTGGACTACCCCAATCACAAGGCAAGGGACAAGAAAACGAAACAACAGACAAAGAACACAACACAACGGACAGCAAGAAACCAAAGGAGATGCGCTGATACACCTGCAGGCACACTCCTACGCTACACCACCTCGTCGAGCTCCCCCTCGGCCACCTCCTTCCGAGCGGCCTCGAGGTCGAGCTCCCTGTTCGTCCTCCCCCGAGGAGCTTTTAGTCAGCTTTCGCCTACGGGCAAGACTGGAGTAGAGCTATTACCCGACCCAAGGGGCTCGAACCAGTATAAACGTTGTGTCCCCTGTTCGCTTGTTCTTCTCCCTCGAGCTGTGCACCTACCGACGCTCCCTTCTTCCCAAACGAGCACGACTTGGGGCCTCCCCCTTTTACACGATCCTTCCCCCTTCTTTGCGGTTGACGGTCCCGATCGTCCACAGAAACACATATCTTTGAAAAAATATACTCAAATTTAAAAATTTTGAACTAGCTTGGATCACATGCTTTGCTGATTTATATTTAAAATCAGCACATACCTACAACCCAACTTTCATCAAAAAGGGAAACTCTTATTTGAATTTCAGTTCAAACTTGTTTAAACTAGTTAGTAAATTGGTTAAACTCAGCATCCTAAAAATTTTGTTTGAAAATACATAGAGAAAATATCCTTTTTGGATCATGGTGCCTAGGCACCATATATATATATAAAAGGGCTTCGATAAAAAAATTTCAACCATGTCACATTAGAGTATCTTAAAATTATTATTAAAGTACACCTAAGGTGATAAAATGTATAAAAAATTCGTTTAAATGGTAGATTAGAGGTGGGAGTACATACTCCGGAGTACAGAAAAGGCTTCTATATGTATATAGCTTGGGCCATGTCATCTGAATAATATAAGCTGTCCGATTTAGTGTGGGAGCGATATAAGCCGTTGGATCTAGTCAACAAAGTGCTGTTGCTAGTCAATGTGTGTGGAACTCTCCACCGTCTCTCTCTTCCATTTACCTCTTTATCTACTGCTTGGGCTATTGGACAAGCGGAACACGGTCTCAATTAGAGGTGGGCACTCGGGACGAGCTTTTTTGGGTCGGCTCGAGGCACGACATCACGGTCCGGCACGAAGTCCGACCCGGCACGAAGTGGACCGTGCCGGACCGACACGACACGACACTGTAGCATGGGCCGTGTCGGGCCTGAGAATCGAGCATGATGGGCGGCACGGTCCGGCACGATACTGTAGAATAGGCCGTACCAGGCCCGATGACTCAGGACGTGAGGAAAAAGCCTAGTATGAAGTAGGGGTGAAAACAGGTCGGATACGGGCGGATATTGCTCTTCCTGTATCCTAACCCATATTTTTTTTCTGAATTCGGAACCGGATACGGGCTAACCGGATACGGATACGGATTCGGGTTATTCGGGATACGGATATAAGACGGATATGTGACGGATTTGGGTCGAAAATGGATAAAGATATACGGATAATGCACGCATATATAGAGTAATATATATTGAATTAAAACCATACGAGTACATGACTATAGTAACAAATTATATATCAATTAAATTCAACAAACATCATAGAAAGAATATGCTATTTGAGGATCAATAGAACCAACTAATTGTTAATATAAATGGGCTGATATGGAAAAAAATGATGAAAATGGGCTGAGCCTTGCTGATATCCAAATAGGAAAATTCGAATATCCGATCCGATATCCGAATAGGAAAAATTCGGATATCCGAATAGAAAAAATCCGAATATCCGGATCCCGTCTCGTATTTACCGGATATTGGATGCTCCGAATCCGATCCCGATTCCGGATCCGGTCCCGGATCGGGCGGGAGATATCCGACTCGTTTTCATCCCTAGCATGAAGGTCACCGACTCACAGAGCATGACCGCCATGAATGCATCCAGTAGCAGGAACGCCATCCCTATCGTCAACACCTGAGAGAGACAGACAAAATGAGAGAGAGAGCTGAGAGAGATTGAGAGACGGTGCAAGAAGCCGCTCTTTCTCGCTCGTCCCTCACAATCTCTCTCAGCTCTCTCTCTCTTACCCGTCTCTCTCAATATCCCTCTCAATCTCTCTCGCCTGTCTCGCTCACTCTCTTTCTCACCCATTGCCCCCTCTCTCGCTCATGTTGAGCACATCCCCCTCGCTCTATATAACTGTTTAAGAATAAATAAATTTTAGTTCTTTTTCTCATAATATTTGAATCTACTGCCTTAACTCCATGCGTCTCCGGCTACTTTTCTCTCGTTGCAATAGTGTAAATGGGTCGAACCTAGGCGCGCACGCAGCGAGCACGGCGTAAATGGGCGTGCAGGCTCATCAAGACGAGCCGCCAAGACGGCACGGCAGCACGACGGCCGCCGCGCCCGACACAGTTCGAACAGCACGGCACGATGGGCCCGTCTTGCGGGCTGGCCCGACACGACACGACGCCCACCTCTAGTCTCAATAGTTGGAGGAAAATACCAGGTTTTGCATGCTATAGAATACCATTGGCAAAATGCGGTGTGATCACATCATTTTGATCTATATAAATACTAGAAATCTATACGCGGCATGCCACACCGCGGGCGCCGCTCTCAACACGAGAAAATCGAGAATTTTGTTTTTTTTCGAAAAAAGGGTTTAAACGTAATGGTAAAAAACGGGGAAAAATGTATTTTTTTTCGGGGGAAAAGGATCCCAACGTTTTTCCCCCGAAAAAGGAACTAAACGTAATTTTGATTTTATGGAAAAGGACCCGAGCGCAAGCCTTAAAAACGCATAAAGGACCTAAACGTAATATATATTCTTTTTGGGAAAAAGGATCTAATCGTAATTTTTTTCCAAAAAGGACTCGAATGTAATTTTTTTTCTAGAAAAGAACCTGTTTGCACCAAAATTCGGCAATATATCCAAATCAGGCAATAAAATCAAAGGTATGGAAACAAATTAAGGATTGAAAAGAATCCAAGATATTTGGTAACTGCAAGGTTTTTAAGGAAACAATCGTCCAAGATAAGGCCGACGCAGATACGGACTACGAGCGTGTTGTAGTAGGACACGATCGGTCAAGGGTATAAAAAAGAGCCAAAGCAAGTTGCGAGGATCACCAACACAATACAATCAACTAGCTTTTACTTTTCATCTACTTTTTCCATCGACTAGGAGTAGTTCTTGTAATTTAGCCTTTGTAATCGATTTTGATCAATAAAGTTGCGCATCGCGATTGTTGATCATCCTCGATACCCCGTGTTTGGTTTATTACGATTTTGTTGCGCATCGCCTTCTTGTAATTGATCCGCCTTTATCCTCCGATTAGCCTTAATCGGCTAGTTAGATTTATCCTGATACCTTGATCTTGATCGGCTTCAAGCTGATCGAGTTTAAGCCGATTGATCTTAACGATCGGCTTTGTTTGAATTTTATTGTTTTTACCTTGTCGATTATAGGTCAAATCGACTGGCACGCTCTGAACCCGATGTTCGTCTGGTGTGCTGCTGTCAGAAACCCTACATCAAGTTTTTGACGCCAACACACTCTTGGCACGCCTGGTGGGACCATGTCTACGTCAGGGAAGTCGATTCCGCCGTCTGATCTCAACACAGAAGCTATAATCGTCCCAACAATGGACGATTTAACCGCAGAACAACGTCAAGAGATTGAAGATCGGAAAGCCGCGTTAGAAGAGATGATGCTAAATTGCTACCAAAAGACTAGACGTGGCGTTACGTAAATCCGCCGCCGACGGTCAATACAGGAGACACAAAAGAAGAAATGAAGTCGATATCTACCCGCCAGCCGAATTATCGGCTATGATTAACCAATCTGTGCACCATGCTTTAATAAACCAATCATCGGCTCTGGTAACGACTCTTAAGCCGATGATAGCAAATAGCGTTAAATCTATAGCGCAGGAGTTAGCCTCGTCAGGAAGCCTGCATGACCCACTACAAGCTCTGCCAAATTATCCTGTTTTTTCAGTATCACAAAACACGCAGAGCACACCAGCCGATCCTAAACCATCGGCTATGACCTCACCTCCCACGATGATGCCCACACAACCTACGGTCATATTGCCTAGGGATCCTCGGTCAAGTGGGGTGAGCCATTACCACACCTATACCGACGCCGCTAAGTATGATCCATCCATCAATCTACCACCGTCGGCTCCTTTTTACGCTTTTCCCCAATCGGTTTCACGGTACCGATTGGCTCGAGAGATATCCCCAAGAGCCTACCCGCTTAGAAACCCGGTCCACACGGGGTAGTAACGCATCGTAACCATTTATCCCGGTGCCGAACCACAAATTAGGCATAATCGGCACGATCAGTATAATCGAATGCCGACGGCACGGCATAATTGGCAACCCGAGCTTGCACTCGGGGGGCAGGATGCAGATTATGATCGACATTATCAAGGGCCTGCTGTGCCAGTGGCCGATAATGCCAATTGGACCGATCAGATCTGTACCATTTTGAGGGATCAGTTTGGCATACAACCAAAAGGAAAAGTGATCGGCTATAGAAAGTCGTACCCCGATTACATAGATCGCATGCCTTACCCTCATAATTTCAGAGTCCCGGACTTTGCCAAATTCTCTAGGGATGATTCTATCACTACCCTGGAGCATGTTGGACGCTTTATCGCACAATGCGGTGAAGCGGCCCAGTCCGACGGGTTAAAAATTAGGTTATTTCCGTTATCTTTATCTGGGGCAGCATTTACTTGGTTCACTTGTTTGCCTCCGAATTCGGTCCATTTATGGAACGATTTGGAAAGCCGATTCCATGAATACTTCTTTTCGGGCAGTTTAGAGTTAAGAATTTCAGATCTGAGTTCTGTCCGCCAAAAGTTTGGAGAATCGTAAAGATTACATCAAAAGGTTTAGAGAAATCAGAATCGGTGTTTTAGCGTTACGTTACTCGACAATCAACTCGCCGATTTAGCATTTCAAGGTTTGATCCTCCTCTTAGGGAGAAATTCAAGGCGTGAATTCATCGTTTTAGCCACTTATTGCATCGCGATCGGCTCAAGAAAGCCGATTCACTGACAATAAGGTGTTTAATGGTAGATTTAAAAATAGTAACAACAAAGAAAAGGATAAGGCTAAGGTCAATATGGTTGAATATTGTCCTAGTGATTCGTCGGAAGACGAGGAAGCAGAAATAAACATAGCCGAATGGGTAAAAGGATCCAAGAAATCCTTAGTCTGTTCTTGGCTTAAGCCGACTAGGAACAAATCGGAGGTCAAATACTCTTTCGATGTTTCCAAGTGCGATCGTATTTTTGATTTACTTCTGCAAGAAAAGATAATACGATTGCCGAAGGGACATGTGATACCGTCACCCGATGAGATAAAAAAACGCAGGTATTGCAACTGGCATCATTCTTATTCACATAACACTAATGACTGCAATATCTTCCGTCAACAGATCCAGTCTGCTATTGAAGATGGTCGGTTCAAGTTTGCCGATGAGCCGACCATGCAGGTAGATGTCGATCCGTTTCCTATCAATATGGTACATTGCTCGGCTAAAGGAAAAGAGCCGATGCAAGACGAAGCAGAAAAAGATCGACAAGTCGACATACAATCAAGCCTTGACGGCGCCGACATCGAAAATTACCATCGGTTCCTTACAAATAGAAGCCGATCGAGAAGGAAAAATTCAAGGACCATCAAACCCAAGGGGAATCCCGGTGGGTAAATGGTACAAAGCGAGAAATCTCCATCTAGACGGCCCGCGAAAAGGTTTGGTCCAACGTTCTCACAATTAATGGAGAAGTATGAAAGGATGAACACCGACCATCGCTTCATACCACGGTCGGATAATTTGTACCGCACAGAGAACGTGGAGAGGGCACATAGAAAGTGTCCTTTGGCAATTTTGTGGGAGAGGAGAGTAGCGTTGCCATCACCGTATACCGCCCGATGGAACATT
This sequence comes from Otatea glauca, assembly GCA_036346275.1. Classification (NCBI taxonomy): domain Eukaryota; kingdom Viridiplantae; phylum Streptophyta; class Magnoliopsida; order Poales; family Poaceae; genus Otatea; species Otatea glauca. The sequence goes on from CM070712.1 coordinate 6,967,347, forward strand.
ATCCTCGAGACGACATTAACGAATCGCCGACATAGGCTATCCGGGCCGATTAGAGAGCAAGACAAAAGTCACGTAAGGTCGGTCCATGAAAGATTATCTAAACCGAATCAAGAACAAAGTCAAGCCAAGACACACAAGACCGATTCGATCAAGGAGACTTGGCTGGCGATACGAAAGCCGGTGGAACCTAAACCTGTGGTGCCCATCAGCCCGAGCAAATCACAACGACGACGGCTTCAGAGGCTAAGGACACAAGAAATTCGTGAAGCCGATGCGAGAAAGAGAGAGACGGTGTTTAATGAACTTCGCCCAATGAGATGCGCCAAGAAAGAGTGGAGAAGAAAAGAGCAAGTCAAGAAGATTTGAATCGGTACCGACGACTTGATTCTCCCATGATTGGGATGACACACCTCCCATGGATGTCAACATGGTGTTCACATTGCCGGCCGAGTTCAAAGTCAGAACTGAATCGGCCAAAGAGGCAGTTGCTCAGTTATGCTCCGGAGTGCAGAGCGCCATCTTTGAGAAACCCAAAGACGATCACCGGCATCTGAAACCTCTGTACCTGAAAGGATATATAAATGGCAAGCCGATATCAAGGGTGCTGGTAGACGGAGGCGCCACAGTGAATCTAATGCCATACACAACATGTAAAAAACTGGGTAAGTCTGACGAAGACTTAATCAAAACTAACATGGTTCTGAATGACTTCACAGGCGACCCTACAGAAGCAAAAGGTGTCATGGTCACAGAGCTGACTGTCGGTAGCAAGACCTTGCCGACAACGTTCTTTGTAATTGATGCCAAAGGAAATTACAGTGTGCTGCTCGGACGGGATTGGATTCATGCAAACTGCTGTATCCCATCGACCATGCATCAAGCGCTCGTTCAATGGAACGGAGAAGAAGTCGAGGTCGTTATACCGATACATCAAGACATCGCCATGGCTAGCTCCGGCGCGAATTGGCAACACGAAGAAGTCGGGTCAGATATCGGGTAAGGCGCCGACGATCGCGATTTCATATGCGTAAGCAAAACGGACTTATGCCGATCGATGTCAAGCCCGACACCTTTGATCGGCAAACGGGCGTTGCGCCGATGGGGACAAGAAAACATTGAAGGCGCTACAGACAAAATGCAAAGCTATCGGCAAACAACGGATAGCTACGGCCATAGAAGACTTTGAAGAAATAGAAAAGTTGGGGCAAGGGTTCACGCTCACCGATTTGCTTGAAGAAGTCGATATAGGTAACGGTGATAGGAAAAGACCAACTTTTGTCAGTACAAATTTAGATGTGAAATACAAAGAAGAGCTAATAAAAATACTTAGAAATTATAAAGATTGTTTCGCTTGGGAGTATCATGAAATGCCCGGATTAAGCCGTCAACTGGTGGAACATCGGCTACCTATAAAATCGGGCTATCGGCCGCTTAAACAAAGATCGAGCGTTTTAATCCAGCCTTGTACCAAGTCATAAAAGAAGAGATAGAACGATTGTTGCAAGCAAAGTTTATCAGGCCTTGCCGATACGCTGAATGGGTTTCCAACATCGTTCCAGTAATGAAGAAAAATGGAAAACTTCGAGTATGTGTCGACTTTAGAGACTTGAACAAGGCGACGCCAAAAGACGAATACCCTATGCCAATAGCCGATATGCTTATCGATGCTGCATCAGGAAACAAGATCATAAGCTTTCTGGATGGTAATGCCGGGTATAACCAGATACTCATGGCAGAAGCCGATATACCAAAGATAGCCTTCAGATGTCCCGGTGCAATAGGGTTATTCGAGTGGACTGTAATGACTTTCGGCTTGAAAAACGCTGGAGCAGCCTACCAGCGAGTAATGAATCTGATCTTCCACGATTTAATCGGCCACATCGTTGAAATTTATATAGATGATGTAGTGGTAAAATCTGCAGAAGATTTCCAACATCTGGCCGACTTGGAGAGGGTGTTCAAAAACATAAGAGCGCACGGTTTGAAGATGAATCCTTACAAGTGTGCGTTCGGTGTGTCGGCAGGACAGTTTTTAGGCTTGATGGTACATGAGAGGGGAATCGAAGTCAGCCAAACAAGGGTCAAAGCCATAGCCAATACTAAGCCACCAACATGTAAAAGCGAATTACAGAAATTGATCGGCAAAATTAACTACCTCCGTCGGTTCATCTCGAACCTCTCTGGTAGGATCCGTGCTTTTACCCCATTGCTGAAGTTAAAAGAAAACGAGGAATTTATATGGGGAGCCGATCAGCAGAAAGCTTTTGACGAAGTAAAAAGGTATTTATCCAACCCTCCAGTCCTGGCTGCACCGGAAAAAGGTATTCCCTTCAGATTGTATGTCTCGGCTGAAGAAGATACTATTGGAGCTGTTTTGGCGCAAGAGGTACATGGTAAAGAGAAGGTTATCTTTTATTTAAGCCGATGGTTCCTAGATGCAGAAGTCAGGTACCTTTTTATCGAAAAACTATGTTTATCATTGTACTTCTCATGCACAAAGCTAAGGCACTACATACTAGCATCGGCTTGTAAAGTTATCTGCAAAACCGATGTCATAAAATATATATTGTCAGCCCCAATTTTGCGAGGTCGACTTGGCAAATGGGCTTACGCCTTGGTCGAGTTCGACTTATCATACGAATCGGCCAAAGTAGTCAAAGGACAAGTCCTAGCCGATTTCATAACAGACATGACACGGCAAACTTAGTCTTGGTGGCACCATGGCGCTTGTTCTTTGATGGATCGGTATGCGAGGAAGGATATGGTATCGGTATTGTACTCACTTCACCTAGAGGACATAGCTTCGATTTGCATTCGGCTAAATAGCCGATGTTCAAACAACTAGGCCGAGTACGAAGCATTACTCAAAGGCTTACAGCTTGTTGGAAAATATTGGAGTAAGTCTTTGTTGAGGCATATGGTGATTCACTATTAGTAGTACAACAAATAAAAGGAGAATACCAATGTCGAGATGAAGTGCTATTAAAATATTTAGGGCAATGCACAGAAATCATCGACTCTTTTGCATCATTTTCTATCGGTCATGTTCCTCGAGAATTGAACGATAGAGCCAATGCTTTGGCCCAACAAGCATCAGGGTATAAAGATGTTGGCCAAAGTCAGGAAACTGAACTGGTAGATAAAGCAATAATGTGCACGGATATTGCTGATTGGAGGACGCAAATAAAAGACTATCTAGTCGACCCATCTAAGCCGACGAAATGAAGGATACGGCAACAAGCATTGAAGTACGTTATCATGGACGATATACTGTATTATCGGACTATGGAAGGCTTGTTGCTAAGATGTCTTGAGGCTGAAGAAGCCCGAGTGGCGATGGGTGAAGTGCATGAAGGCATTTGTGGTTCTCATCAATCGGCACATAAAATGAAATGGATGCTTAGGCGGACAGGTTATTTTTGGCCGACGATGCTAGAGGATTGCTTCAAATATTACAAAGGATGTCAGACATGTCAAAAGTTTGGCAACATACAACTAGCACCAGCATCGGCTTTGCATCCAATTATCAAACCTTGGCCGCTCGGAGGTTGGGAATAGATATAATCGCCAAATATTTCTTGCTTGAGTAAAGGCCATAAATTTATTTTGGCCGCAACCGATTATTTCTCAAAATGGGTCAAGCTATACCGCCAAGAAGGTGACTAGCGTTGAGGCGATTAATTTTGTGAATGAACATATCGTCCATCGGTTTGGAATACCACAAACAATCACGACCGATCAAGGTACGGTATTCATGTCTAACGAGTTTCAAGGTTATGCAACGAGTCTAGGGATCAAATTGTTAAACTCTTCGCGATACGCTCAGGCCAATGGACAGGCCGAGTCGTCTAATAAAACACTAATCAAGTTAATCAAAAGAAAAATTGATGAGAAACCAAGGAATTGGCATTCAACTCTATCGGAGTCACTTTGGGCTTATCGGCTATCTTATCACGGAGCGACAAAGCTTTCACCTTACCAATTGGTGTATGGACATGAAGCTGTTTTACCCGTGGAGATCAACATTAAGTCGATACGAATAGCCAGATAAAATGGTTTATCGGCTCAAGATTACAATGATTTAATGGTCGATAGCTTGGATGAGTTGGCGGAGTTACGTTTGTCTACTCTTGATCGGCTTAAAAAGAATAAGATCAGAGTTGCAAGGGCATATAATAAAAAAGTCATGCTTAAATCTTTCGATTTAGCCAATTTGGTGTGGAAAACAATACTGCCTGTTGGTTCTAAAGATAATCGATTTGGGAAATGGTCACCTACATGGGAAGGACCATACAGAATTAATCGGCTAGTCGACGGAAACTCATACTTACTGGAAACACTCGAGGGGTTTGTGCTACCAAAAGCTATTAATGGAAAGTATTTGAAGAAATACTACCCTAGTGTTTGGGTCGGAGCCTAGCCGACTAAAGATCTTGTTCAAAAACCGAGGTTAACACGATGCCGTTAATCGGTTGAAAGGATTGCAAACTCAAAGATGAGCAAAATATAAATCGGTTAAACAGCCGATTATAAACATAACGAGTTACAAAACATTCCATAAGCATTCAGAACAAAGTGTTTTCAAAACAATCAAGCAAAGTTTGACAGATCGAAGTTCGATCATAGAATGCCCGATCCAGGGAGAGTTGCGCCAAAGCCGATAACGCGCTGCACCCTTGCAATCACGTCTTGGATATCATCAAGGATTCGCTCGTCTTCTTTGGCGCTACCCGGGACTGGTACCACTTTAGCCGATTGATCCTTCACGCGTGCCACAGCCGTTGCAATCTCAATTTTTCACCTCAGATTTCGATATTGTTTCTTCCATGGAGACTTGGCCTTCTTGAATTTGTTTTCTGCTTTGGCCAATTCTTCCAGAAGAAATTTCTTCGTAACTTCAAGTTTAGAGAGGGACTCCTTGGTCGATTTCAGCTTCTGCGCGTTGGCATCAAATTTGCGTTTCTTTGCCTTTGCATCTGCGACCAGTTCATCCAGGAGTTTCTTGTCGGCTTCTTGGGCTTCACGCTGGTTGATCCTTGCCTGGGCTGCTTCCACTTCGGATCTTCTGTCGTCTAGATGGCAAACATTGAGGAGAGCTGCCATGGCTTCTGGGGGTAAGTCGGCTTCAACGGAGGCCATGGCGTCTCGGATCGGCTGGTTATTTGACAGAATTTCCGACTGAGGCCTTGTAACCAAGTCGAAAAGCTTGTTAAGTTTTTCTTTCATGCCCGGGGCAGAGGTAATGGCAGCCGATGCTTTTTCTGATACTTGAAGAATTTTTCTGAATTCAGCACCAGGGTCGGACGCCATGATTTCTGGATCTTCAAGATCAGCCAAAGAAAAGCCTAATAGATCAGTCGGGTCCGATGGCTCTGGAGAGAGAGTGACTACAGGCTCTGACATCGGCTTTGGTGGGGAGACAGGAGTTGTGATGCTTGGAAGGTTTGCTAAAATGTTTGCAACCTGGGCAGATTGAGTCGGCTGCAGGAGATGCACGGACGGTTAGTTTATATATTCGAAGAAATAATAGCCGACACATATAGCCTATTGATAATATGACAAGTTCACCTGTGCAATGGCCGAAGTATGAGGAGAGCTCTCACCACTTTGCTCCTCAGGTTTAGGCCCTTTCTTTGCTGGAGCTTTAGTATACTTCGTTTTCTTCTTTTCTGGAAACATAATCGGCTATAAGTTAGTTGAAAAAAGCAAGGATAAAATATCAGCCGATTATTTTTACTTACTTGGTTGCTTCTTCTCAATGCCCGATAGAGATGGACTTTGAATTCCTGTGGTACCGAGGTATACCTGTAAGGCCAATCATCCAAGTGACCTCTTTGCTTGGCCACTACTTGATTGGCCGTAAATCGCTTTTGCCGCAGCTTTAGTCCGAAAATAAGAAACAAAGATTAAGAGTATACTTAAAGAAATTAATATACGTAAGAGTATTAATCGATCCGTACCTTATCAAGATCTATAAGACTTGTGTTAGTATAACCCAAGAGTTAGTTTCATCGCTTGAATCATTTGTTAGTCTCTACCGTCGGTTCGTAAAGATTTGGAAGAAACTCATTAACAATAGCCGACAAAGGACTTGTCGTAATATAACGCACTTGCAACGGATGACCACCATAAAGAGAAACGCCTGAGCGACGGGTATTCAACACAAAATGAGGCAAGTATTTGATCCGAGCTCGTCGGCAATCTCAATTACAAGGTGGCTGCGGTGGCATTGCGGACCCTAGCTCTTGGTTGAAGCCGATCAAGCAATGGCGCATCGGGATGACTCGACCGAAGCCTAATCGCCGAGCATAAATCAAGGATTATAGAATTCATATGAAGGTTGGAACGTCGATTCTCGTGTGCGACCGACATGTAGAATCTTTGGCGATATGAAAATCTTGAACAAATCTAAAGTATCATGCAAGCATCGAGCTATCGGCTTCAAGGTGAAGAAAAGAAGGCCGCGGAAAATCGGTCAGACTTGTATAATCAAGAAATCATTCTGCTTGAATTCATTGCTATCAAGTTGCGTAAAAATAATGATATTTCTTAGAGCCGATAGGGGTAACCTTTGTCTCATTTCCAGAGCACATCATGAACCTTTCCCCGTACGATCGGCTAGCTATGAACTGAGGTATCATACCTTCAGGGTATCTTCTCGGGAAAGCCGTATCTTGTAAGGATTTAACTCAAACGATCGGCTGAATAAGCAATATAACCAAATCTGAATAAACGGAGAGGTCCTCCTACATTTCCGACGATGAATTTTGAAAACCCAGTGAACAGCCGACACCTTATTATGTGCATTATCTGATAAACTGCGCCTAGGAATATCTTTCCAAGTGCCAGCCGACGCCCTTTTACCAGTTGTTCTGCTATGGTTTGATATACTTGAGTTGGTCCTAGAGAAGCGCCACAAAATAAAAATCGGTCTAGCCAGAGATTCAAGAAAGCAACATGCTCCTCATCCGACACTATACCATTGTCCTTGTTGTTATTTCTGATATATTTCACCCATCCTTCACCCTTGGATTTAATAAGCTTATACTTGGGCTTGGCACTGTAAGCCGATACTTGATCTCCATCAGGTCTCAAGCAACATAATTGAGCAACATCCAAAAGGGTTGGGCCGACAAGACCGGTGCGGAACATGAAGGCATTAAAAGTGTCTGACCAGAAGTAACAAGCCGTGGCCACTAAGGGCTCATTGGCCTCCGGATCGGCTAAAGAAAGGGGGAGACATTCAACTATGCCCATTTTTTCCCATTCAACCCTCTTTTGAGCTGCTACACGAATATACCATGATCTCCACCCTTTAAGAGCCGTCGGCATAGTCCTGAAACTCTTAGTCCAACCCTCTATGTTGTGCCCCGAAGCCGACAAAGGAAGACGAGGGATTTCTTCGTTTATTACTGAATCAGACTCTAAATTTCCTACTGGACCCAGATAAAATTGGTCTTTGCTGTTTGGGATCGGAATGAATACCTGGGAAGGATCCATAGAAGCAATTCTGGCAGCCGATTGGAAGCAGTGCGCAAAAGCCGATTGGAACCTTGACAAACAAAGCCGATTGTGGATGAATTGAGAGCTTGTACGCGTGAGGAATGGGTCCCGGGAGGCTATATATTTATAGCACGATAAAATTTTTGAAACGGCGGGAAGTGAATTTCAAAGGACATAGTAATTAAAGCGCACTACCCGCATGTCAGAGATTTACGGCGAGAATAAAGCAGCAGTTAATGGGTGAAGTTTAAACGTTAGCCGATTTAACAAGCCGATAATTGTGATTTTTGATAGATGACAAGTCATCTTTCAAAAATGGGGGGCATATGTTTGCACCAAAATTCGGCAATATATCCAAATCAGGCAATAAAATCAAAGGTATGGAAACAAATTAAGGATTGAAAAGAATCCAAGATATTTGGTAACTGCAAGGTTTTTAAGGAAACAATCGTCCAAGATAAGGCCGACGCAGATACGGACTCTGAAGCGTGTTGTAGTAGGACACGATCGGCCGAAGGGTATAAAAGAAGAGCCAAAGCAAGTTGAGAGGGATCACCAACACAATACAATCAACTAGCTTTTACTTTTCATCTACTTTTCCTGTCGACTAGGAGTAGTTCTTGTAATTTAGCCTTTGTAATCGATTTTGATCAATAAAGTTGCGATCGCGATTGTTGATCATCCTCGATATACCCTGTGTTTGGTTTATTCTGATTTTGTTGCGCATCGCCTTCTTCAGAATTGATCTGCCTTTATCCTCTGATTAGCCTTAATCGGCTAGTTAGATTTATCCTGATACCTTGATCTTGATCGGCTTCAAACTGATCGAGTTTAAGCCGATTGATCTTAACGATCGGCTTTGTTTGAATTTTATTGTTTTTTACCTTGTCGATTATAGGTCAAATCGACTGGCACGCTCTGAACCCGGTGTTCGTCTGGTGTGTGCTGTCAGAAACCTACATCAAGTTTTTGACGCCAACAGAACCTCAGCGTAAATATTTTTTCGGCTCGAGCCACGAGCTGAGCCGGCTCGATCTGCCACATGGGGGTGCTCCCCATCCTGAAAGTCTACAGGGATTAGTAGGAGGTATTATTAGTCAATCTGAACCTTACAAAAACGATGTTATTTCATCATATTTACGTATCTATGTACGTATGCATGGTCATAAAGAGAACCATGTGCAGACCTATATCTACTGTATATATTGTCTGAACTATTCCAAACAGCAGTGCCTCTTTTGTACTGTTGTATGCATCATGCATCTTTTATACCTGTGGTTCGCCTTATTATTATCTTTAACCGGCATTTAGTTTTTCTAATTAAAAAGTTTCCATATAAATTCAAGATTAGATCAATCTAACCGCCACGTCAATCATCACCTATTTTAAACATGCGTTCATTCATTTTTCGCTTCAGTTGTTAAAATTGATCAGCTACTAATGATACTACGTTACACATGCTACTTATTATCAAACAATAAAAATAATAATGCTACGAAGGTTTCATGCAAGACCTTTAATTACGTGCCTTCGCGCTATCGCGCGGGTGTATTTCTAGTAGTTACATACAGGTGGAATGTCTTACCTCTGAACTTCCCATGGTTACCATGTGAAGTACATTAGCTTACACAAATGTGTTATGAATAATACTGGTAACTTGTATTTATCGTAAGGTCAATAGACCAGAATATATACATACACATGAAGGTATAAAAGAAAAGCCTATGTAAGGAAATATATAAGGCAATACAGGATACTAGCAATTAGGGGTGAAAACGGGTCGGATACGGGCGGATATTGCTCTTCCCGTATCCTAACTCATTTTTTTTTTCCGGATACAGGCTAACCGGATACGGATACGGATTCGGGTTATTCGGGATACGGATATGTGACGGATTCGAGTCAAAAACGGATAAAGATATACGGATAATGCATGCATATATAGAGTAATATATATTAAATTAAAACCATACGAGTACATGACTATAGTAACAAATTATATATCAATTAAATTCAACAAACATCGTAGAAAGAATATGCTACTTGAGGATCAATACAGCCAACTAATTGTTAATATAAATGGGCTGAAATGGAAAAAAAATGATGAAAATGGGCAGGGCCTTGCTGATATCCGAATAGGAAAATCCGAATATCCGATCCAAATATCCGATCCGATATCTGAATAGGAAAAATCCGGATATCCGAATAGGAAAAATCCGAATATCCGGATCCCGTCCCGTATTTACCGGATATTGGATGCTCCGGATCCGATCCCGAATCCGGATTCAAGTATCCGGATCCGGTCCCGGGTCCGACCGGATAGTAAAATCCCGTCCCGACCGGATCCGATCCCGGATCGGGCGGGAGATATCCGACCCGTTTTCATCCCTACTAGCAATCTCTATGCAAGCCAATCTAGAATACTGTCAAGTGCCTGTTTGGGGGAGCTGTAGATTTTCTGAAAAACTGCTTTTTGGCTTTCTAGGTTGAAAAGTGGATGTAGCTTTTTATAAGAAACTGTTTGACAAATAGTTAATTTTCCTCAGCAATATGCTGTAAAAGCAGGTCCAGTCCAGTTTTCAGTTTTTGGATTTTCTAGTTATATATAGTTTCTAACTTATACCAAAAGCCACTTAAAAGCTGAGCTGTTTGGGGGGCTTACTGGCTTTTTAAAAGCTGAAGCTGGTTTAAAGCCCCCCAAACAGGGCCTAACACTCATCCTCAAACTTATGATGGATCAACAACACTGAGTTTAGAAAGATAAAAGTTGTTTTGAGCTCATATTTGTGCCTTTGTGAAAAAGTCTGCCAACTGAAGTTCTGAAGGCATATACTAAAGAGCCATGACCTAATCCTACATCTGTGACCGTATGTAGGAAGCATCAACACCGATATGTTTGGTGAGCTCATGCTTCATCGGGTTTCGAGTAATGCTAGTAGCACCTGTAGACACTAAAATAGAAAAAAATCCAAAGTTCTAATCTTGAAGTTGTCATCACAGTATGCAGCTCTAAAAAAAGTGTCAAGTATCAGATGATCTCCCATATGGGGTCGTGCGACAGCCTATAAAGCACAAAGTGCAAAGGATGAGAAAGCAGAGGCAAGCGGGAGCATGACTATAAGACAAACAAGATGATGAAAGCAACACAAATACAAAGCTATCAAATCAAGCCAAAGAGTAATAGATAAAAGCATGGCGGCGTAGATCGAAGTCCAAGATGACAGCGATGCAGATCACTAGAAGCATAGTGGAGGCACAGTGCGTAAAAAGCTTGGCAACCTTAGAAGCTCGAGGAGACGGCTCAGAGAGAAGCAGCAGCATCATAACGACTTCTACAATTTGTAGCGGCTCAAAGAGAAGAGTGGTGACTACAACCATGTGAAAGGGAGAGCTAGAAAAGCAATCAACTGATTGACAAACTTAAAGATAGACTCTAAGGATTTGGGATGGACATAGCGGAAGACTTGAAAAGAAAAGACTTAATAGTAGCAGGAATACTAACAACAGTAACATGTTGTCGCACTATACTCCAACAGCAAGCACCACAGCAGCCCACATGAACCACATCAAACATTTCATAGTTTGTTATGGCTGCTATGTTCTGCTTCATAACCTTCCAGAGCAACTCTGGCTGAATAATGCATGTCATAGAGAATGCAACAGCAATTGATGACAAGCTCGTGTACAGCCAAAGCAGCACAACCATAGTTTGCTATTGCCCTAATTCCCCCAACACAATAGCTAGCAGTCCAGCGGCCATGGATAGCACAACGAACTTGTTCGCCTCCACCCCCCTCGACAGCGAGGGCAACAACAGTGTGCCCCCGATGAATTGTTGTAGTCACTACTATAGAAAAGGACATCATAGACGGTTCAAAAATGTCATCACAGATGATTTTCTAAACTGTCTGTAAGCATATATCAGTGATAATACAGCATATCACAGACAGTTTCTGAATCATTTGTTAAACACCTATCACAAACGGTTCTTGATACAGACCGTCTGTTGTATCCTATTATCATAGACGGTTATGAGTATAGAACCATATGTGATAATAGCTTATCACAGATGGTCTATATCAAGAACCGTTTGTGATAGTCTATTATCACAGACGGTTCATAGTCCCAGTCATCCGTAATATGAGATGTATCAATGACGGTTTTTTCTAAGGAATCATCTGTGATATTATTTTGTATTGCTGAAACTTTTTCTATTTATTAGCTAGCCTCAGGAAATGCTAGCCATGCCCTCTAAAATAAGCAAATTACATATTACACATATAACATCACAAATCAACTCAGATTACAGAGATCGAACAAGTCGCTAAAGTCGACCCTGAAGCCCCCAATGACTGGTTGAACAAATGCTCCTCCTTGAATCTCATGAGGATGCTCGATATCCGTTCTGCTACTGACTTATTGGTTTGTTCCATGTATCACTTATGCATTCTAGTGCAAGCCATTCCAAGCTTTTGTAGGCACTCTTATCGTGTGAATGACTCTCCTAGCTTGTATTTTTAGGCCAACAGGCCCAAAGGAAAATCGAGGGCCCATGTGCTCTGCTTTGATTTGCTCTTGTTGCACCTCGCTTTCTAGCATAGATTGTCTTTATGGGAGACGAATGAACACGAAGTGATGTACTGGTCTGTGATGTACAAGGCATGGTGCCCGATTTGGTGGATTTCTTCGGTGTAGCAGGTGGCTCCAATAGTGTGCATAGCTCCGGTGCAACAGGTGCAGGTAGCTCCAGCGCCGGAGGACGGTAGTCTAGGAAGATGTCCCTCTTGGGCCACTAGTTGAATGTGCCAATGGCATCCCCTAGTATCACGATCTCATCGTTTAAAGGCATCTGCATTGTGACGGCCTTGAAAACTTCATGTACATTGTTGATATTCACCTTCGTGAAACACGGCGCTAACGGACGACCGTGCACCATCACCTTGGCTTGAATGGATACACACCCTAAATAGCCTGCAGGAGAACGGATCCATTGGTAAGCCTCACTTAGAGATTGCACCACGTGCCTACCTACATAACAGTACACAATTAGCTAATGCGTCCAACAGGTCTATCTATGGAGAATTCTATAGATATATATTATCTCATTGTCATCAACAGAAAATTTACCATCGTCTTCGTCTGTATGAGGGGTGGACGCCCAACTGCTCTGACGGTTAGTGTGGCAGAATTGTGTTGATGCTTCTAGGGCTTGCGTGGTCCATTTTAGCCTCTTCGCAACCCTTTCCTTAAACCTTTCCTCAAGGCTTCTTAGCTGATTATTGAACTTCTCTCTCAGCATTTCCTCAACCTTTACTCCATAATTGATACTAGCTGTTCCTCACGCTTGGCTTTGGCTCTCTTCCTACTCTAGTACGTGTTAGAGTCCTATGGGAATTCCATTTTCTAGAGAATGAAAACACCTTTGCATCGTGTGCGACCTGGGAGCTCGTTGTTTTCCAAGGCTGTGGAGAGTATATCTTTCTCCCTGTTTGCCTAGGAAGAGCATTGGAAAGATTTTGTACTCAAAGCATCTTGTAAGATTTTGACATGTTATTTCACTTATGAAGTTATAGACTAATTACAAACTAAGTTGTTCGATGTCTTATTAGGCTTTGAGACACTTCCTCATCTGTGGGGTTTGCAAATGACATGGTGCATGAAGACGTGGGACATAACATTGCTCTTTGCCAGTTTCGGGTGCACGGGTCTACGATCGAGGCAAATGGCGAGGAGGCCTTCATCAATATTGCCTCCTCATCCTCCCTCCTCCATTGCGCACTCTTACCCGCGTGACCAGTGGTGCCGAGTCTGTGAGGGTGGTTGTTTTTTTCCTAGAGGGCCTTGTGTGATTCACTTTGATGCATGAATTTTTTTGCCATCTTCATCTCAACAAATCATTGCCATATGTCTTCATTAATAAACTCATACTTCTCCAAGGGAGTGATTTACTTCTTCACGTAATTGCTGACAAATGTGCTCTTGAAGTTCTTCCACACCTTTGCCGCCACTAGCAACGCATAGCGTTGCACTACGCGCATGGCATCTGCTGGGATCTCGAACAATGCTAAAATTTTTGTCACCAGGTTGTTGTGCTCCTCATCTGTTAGCGATTTCTAGGACGGATAGGTGATGGGGACCCATTCACATCCAACTATCCCGCACAATGTCTGGAATCCTGCCACTGCCTTTAGAGGTTTGGTAGGGGCCGTATCCTTTGGATCAACCATCGTGATGGTATATCAGACCTGGAGCCTTTTATTTACTCCTCTTAGACTGTGCCTCGATTTTCTATTGTTGGCTCATCAGATCCATTCAGCAACGAAGAATGAGGGGATGCCATCTTCTTTTTAACTTGACTGTTTTAGCGAAAACAAATAGGGAAAAGGATTGTCATCCCAAGAGCTTGATATCAGAAAAAATAATATTTCATCTTGCTCTAGTTGCTTTTTAGGAAGTTGCTTCACTAAGAAATAGTGTTGAAGATATATTCTTAATTATGGTGCGATAACACATAAATAGTTAAATACCACAAACTAACTCGATATTTATTAATGAAGTAAAATACTAGATATCTTTCTTAGTATCATGCCACTTCAATCATGTTTTGTGTTTCTTTTCCTTGTTTTAGTATATCATCGTGTGTTCTGGAAAGAACATGAAATAGTTCGATTCAGTACACCTTAAAAATACTAGAAGAGTGTAACATCAAAATATCACCAAAAGGATTTAGCAGAGATGCATGTCCTACCGAAACAAGTATGTAGGCATGTGTATGACAATGAACAGTTAATGGTGATTGTCAACGAGCTATAAATGCTCAAGTTGAATATAGATTGCTCTTAGATGTCGGGCCACCTTAATTAAAAGACCTCCTTACCACTAGGGACATGATCATAGACTAATTTGCGACAATCTTTTTAAATAATCTTACCAAATCAGATCTCAATCTTATCATATATATATGATAAGTAAGCTACTATTCAATATTCTGATATATTAGAACATCATTTTGTTTCTAATCTAAATTAATTGACAAGATTGAAATCTGATTTGGTAAGACTATTTAAAAAGATTGTCACAAATTAGTCTAATATATATATATATATATATATATATATATATATATGTGTGTGTGTGTGTGTGTGTGTGTGTGTGTCCATATATATATAGCAATATGAATGTAAAAACAAAAAGTATATGCTGAAAACAGTAAATAGGGCATATAAACTGAACTGGACAGAGCATCAAATAATGGACTAACCAAAGTATCTAAACAAGTATCTCAAAATTAGTAAATAGACTAAATTGTCACAAATTGTCTCACTACAGCCCAATCCTCATAGAGCAATAGCCACCCCACATGCAAGGTCCCCAAGACATTTAATGTCTAATCCCTTTGCAAGATGTATAGAACAAGATGACAGATGGTTGAGTACACTCACAAAGCACCGACTGTCAGTTAGTGAAAAACCGGCTAGGCTCTTCAAAGGGGGAGGAGGCACAGGCTCAGGGTAGGCGACGATGGGCTCAAGGAGGAGGTGGTAACGGGCTCGAGGATGGAGGCGTCAAGGACGGGTGACGATGGACTCGAGTAGGAGGCGGCGATGGGCTAGAGGAGGAGGCGGTGCGCGGGCTCGGGGGAGGTGGCGTCAAGGACGGGTGGTCGACGGCTCGGGAAGGAGGCAGAGGGCAGTGAAAGATTTTGTTTAAGTGAGGGGTGTGGCAGGCAAATACCCTACAACGATATATATAATAAGTCTATCATAGATGGTTCTATGAAAGAACTGTCTGTGATAACATTTATCACAAAACGGTTCTAATAGAAAACCGTCTGTGATATATAGGTATCACAGACATAGAACCGTCTGTGATAGGAGGTTGTATATTGTTTTTGATAGTCGATTATGTCGACTTTTGTAGTCGGCAATGAATTTATGGGGTAGGCGCTAGATCTCAAACTCGAAGGTAACACAAGACAAGGGATTTAGACAGGTTCAGGCTCTCGCGGTGGAGATAATACCCTAATCCTGTGTGCTGGGATTATGCAGATCTCTTGGACCTAAGATTGCTCAAAGCGCTATGTGCTCTGGGCGATATGAGGTGTGCTATGCTCTATGGCTTGATTGCTCTAGGCTTGGATCATCCGATCCCTATGTTGTTGCCCGCCCTCTCCCTTATATAGTGGGGGCGAGGCGGCTTACAGAGTCCTGATCGGTTTGAAGATTCTGATCGGTTACAAGATTCTAGTCAGTTAATAGGATAGAGTTTACATCTTTATCTACCCTATTAACGACTCGGATTACAACCGTATCTATCATATCTAAATATAAGTTCAACTTCCTTTAGGATATGTCCCTTGCGCACGCAAATGGGCCCGACGCGGGAGTATCTTCCGGCCTCCTCTTGGGCTTGTCATGAGGGTACCCGGTTCTTATATTCCACAAGAGCCCCGAGTCCTTTGCGATCGAGTTGCCGCCTTCTGGTTGCAGCCCAACCGAGTCATGCTTCACGCCAAGTGCTTCCATTCTTGATGCGACTTTCGACTAGTTTTCCTTACACCGAGTGCCCTGTTGTAGGCAAAGAGATCGTGAAGGACTCAATAGAGCTCCACGCGTTAAACTTTTCGAGTGGTTCCTAGCCCCATTATTGGAATTCTGGCAGTCGGCTCATCTTGGGACATACTGTATCCCAAACGATATGCGTAAGTCAAAACACTTTTCCCGCCGAGGCAAAATTCAGCGCCACTCCCTTTAAATTCATTCGCCGGTTGTCGATGTCGCTGCTGAAGCGCTGGCTCACACACATCGCATCCAAATTTAGTAGCCCTAAAATCATGTATATGCGTAACTTAGGCAATGTAAAAACAATTCACTTGATGTGATGTCCGATCGGTGTATATATAATTTTAGAGTTTTTACTCTTTTTCCTTATTGATTTTGAATTCATCCGAGTGGTTTGACTCTTTTGTTTAAGCACTCGCCCGACTAGTCTAGCCCCGAGCGCTGGGAGACGGCCATGGCTCTTTTCCCGTGCACGTGTTTTGGGTGACTAAAGTTCGCCGCTCATGGGGTCGAGCTTCACAATTTGGAGTTATCGCACTCGGATTCACTCGCAATCGTTAGCAAAAGAAGAAAAATACAACTCAAAAAGATGTGCGATGCGACGCTATTAGGTAGCCCAGACTTATCGCTTAGTTGTGGGTCAACTAAGTAGCAAGTCGAAAGTCAACAATTTTATTTATAATGACATAATTGAGTAAAAAGCGACTTAGCCGCTTTATGCTCCATATGTTGTCGACGATCATGCCATCTTTGCTCGTGGGCGCAGCGTAGGCTTGTAGATGAGCCGTAGGCGGCGCCGGGCGCAGCGTGGCTCGTGGCGTCGCCGAAGGTGGCGCCGGCGCAGCGAGGCTCGTGGCCGCGCGAAGGTGGCGCCGGGCACGGCGTGGCTCTCGCCGCGGCCGAAGGTGGCGCCGGCGCAGCGTAGGCTCGTGGCCTTGCCGAAGGTGGCGCCGGCGCAGCGTGGCTCGTGGCGCGCGCCGGTGGCGCCGGCGCAGCGTGGGCTCGTGGCCGCGCCGAAGCCGTGGGAGCGCGAGCGCGCTTCACCTACCGGATTTTCCTGATTTCGCTAAATTGCGGCCGCCGTCACCATGGCCTTGATCTGGGCCACGATCGGGGCCGCCGGGCTATCCGATGCAATCATCGGGTCCAGTTTGTCGAGAAGCGTCTTGGAGGCGACGATGTTCTGCATTGGCGTGCGGAAAACGGCTTGATCTCCCAACCTGGATTGCAGGAGGTCCTCGCGGACATTGAGGCCGCGAGATCGAAGCGATCGCACCTGCACCTCCTTACCCTTATGAAGACGATCTTCCCCCGCAGCTTCCTGTTCTTCTTGTTGGCGTTAGAGATCGGTCTTCTGCTCTTCTATCGCGAAGATGCCACGAAGATCGCAGCAATTCCTCGCGATGCCGACTGGTTTGCCGGCCAAGTCAAAGTGACATACCTGAGATGGGTTGGCCTGATCTTTACCAGATCGGATCCGATTTGGACCGCATGCACAAGCTCTCCGCGCGCATCTGCGACGAAGTCCAGGTTTCCAAAGCGGAAGGCCTGACGGGAGACGAAGGTGGCGACGAATCCACCGATTGCTGCCATCGAGTCTGTGGGAAAAGATTGTAGCGCTTCCCCTACCTGGTGCGCCAACTGTCGACTTTTGTAGTCGGCAATGAATTTATGGGGTAGGCACTTGATCTCAAACTCGAAGGTCACACAAGACAAGGGATTTAGATAGGTTCAGTCTCTTGCGGAGGAGATAATACCCTAATCCTGTGTGCTGGGATTATGCAGATCTCTTGGACCTAAGATTGCTCAAAGCGCTATGTGCTCTGGGCGATATGAGGTGTGCTATGCTCTATGGCTTGATTGCTCTAGGCTTGGATCATCCGATCCCTATGTTGTTGCCTGCCCTCTCCCTTATATAGTGGGGGTGAGGCGGCTTACAGAGTCCTGATCGGTTTGAAGATTCTGATCGGTTACAAGATTCTAGTCAGTTAATAGGATAGAGTTTACATCTTTATCTACCCTATTAACGACTCGGATTACAACCGTATCTATCATATCTAAATATAAGTTCAACTTCCTTTAGGATATGTCCCCTTGCGCACGGCAGCGGGGCCTGACGCGGGGAGTATCTTCTGGGCCTCCCTCTTGGGCTTGTCATGAGGGTACCCGGGTTCTTATATTTCACAGATTACCTATATTATTTCTTTGAATTTACTTTTAGACATGACAAATAAACATGTAAATAGTTGCTTTAA
Source organism: Otatea glauca (assembly GCA_036346275.1). Taxonomy (NCBI): domain Eukaryota; kingdom Viridiplantae; phylum Streptophyta; class Magnoliopsida; order Poales; family Poaceae; genus Otatea; species Otatea glauca. Next base: position 6,985,666 of record CM070712.1, read on the forward strand.
CCTTCATAGAATCATAAAGATGACAACTAAACATCACATTCTCATATAGGAGGTCTCTCTCGATGACGTGGCCATGATCTAGAGTCACCATGTGGGGACCACATCGACCGCCTAATCAACGCCAAATAGGATTCTTCATTGATGTGTGCGCCTACGCATCGGATGACTCACGTGCTGTGTCAGCTATTATGTGGGCCCGCATGGCAGTGACCAAGTTGGGTGAACCCAGTCCATCGTGGGCATGATGAGATTGGTGGACTTGGTCTATGGACCATTGGTCCCACCTGTCAGCGAAACAGGGTCATCCAAAATTATTTTTATATGGAAAATTCGATGCTGACATCAGCTGACGTCATTAATCAAATTTTTCAGTAGAAAATAAATCAAGAAAATCTGATTTTTCCTTTTTCTGGCTTTATCTTTTATTTGAATATTTTGAGAGCCCATTCTAACTCATACGAGCTCCGATGATTCAAGTTTCTAAATTTTTTTTAAAATTTAGATCTATTTAATGGTGAATTTTATTTGATTTTGAGTTTGCTTTCTCCTTGATTTAGTATTTATTTGTATTCAATCTCGATTCGTGTATACGTCGAAGTACTCAGATTGTTCGAGGGTGAAGTGTTGACTTAAGACCAAGCTCAAGATCAAGATCAGAACCTTTTCCAAGACAAGTTGTGCTTTGATAATGTTGAACCCAATTTTACAAATGCTATATTTTATGCTTATAACTGTTTTCAAATATTTGGGATCTAGTTATTCTACCCAATTGGATTATACCTACCCTGTCATTTGTATGCTATGATTATTTGTCAACCTAGGATGGTTCATTATTACTTGGTTCTTAATAGATGCCAACATGGGTTGGTTAGATTGTGCTTAGTCTGCTTAGCCATGCAACGGGTTATTGATATCATTTTGAAAGTTCAAATCAATCTTGACTAATGGAATATGGAACGTGTTTATGAAATGGTGTGTCATGTATTGTCATACAATGATGTTGAGTTGTTGATGGCATGTGTTGCACAGTAATCAACTGGGGCGGTAAATGATTTAGACTGGAGTATGTGGTAAGGGCCTGTGAGCCGTGGTGGGCCTGTGTAGTATTGGGTTTATATGTTGATATATGAGTTAATGTGAGGTGGTTTCTATGAGTGAATTATTGGAAATCTTGCCTCGATCAATTAAGGGCTTAACCTTGCAAGCCAATGAACTGGACTATTCATGCAACCACATGTCTAGAATAGGACGGACCTAACTAAGTAAGTTGCTGAGTCTTAACATTTAATGCCTCGGGAGGATAACCAAACTAAGTGTGCAGTTATGGGGAATTTGTGTGTGCTGTGTAGTGGCCTCACATCTGTCCAACGGTATGTTCCTCCTATTCTTCAGCTCTGAGCGAGGGAAGTGATAGCAAGTTCAGACTTATCAGTAGGGTCAGTGTTATGACGGAGTCTCTGAAAGGTTTTCCATGATCCCTCAGCTGCACACCAAAGGAAGTGTGATATCACGTGGCAGTATGAGATGATCATGTCATGTGGGCAAAGTGTATAACCTCTGCAAAGTGTAAATCTATTCGGATAGCCGTGTGCATAGTATGGACAATGCTTAGGAATTTCAATCAAGGGTTATATTTTAAGAAATAAAACTTGGAAAGAGAGGTTGTGTGTTAATGAAAGATTGGAATATGGTTTAGGGCTATGTGCCAATTTACCTGAGAAATACCTGAAAGTTACTTATTAATGTTATTTGTTTTACTATCATTTAAATCTATTTATTGTATTCAATTGAAAATGTTGCTTCATTGCAAAATAACCATATCAACGATCCATTGGAATAAGCTTGCATATAGTTATATTAGATTTGCATTCTGTGCACAACTTGTTGAGTGCTTTATGTACTCACCCTTCCACAACAAAATCATCAGTTGAAAAGGAATCTACACCAGCTTTGAAGGAGGGGTACCAAGAGAAGGCGAACATTTAGGGTGCGAGCCTTGTCAGATGCCTGTGGCATGCTGAGGGGTTATCTACGTTTTCTTTCCACTGCAGTTTTAATTTATTATCTATAGTTTAGCCCTGTGTGGCATAGTCATGTAAAATTGATCATAAGTTAGTCAACATGTTTATATTTAATAAATAAAGTCTTTTATTATGTTGCCACTGTGTATGATTGTGATATTCATCTATGTTGGCCCTATGTGCACTAGCGTGATTCTAGACTAGTGCGCTATACACAGATGGTCTGGATTTGTATATTCAGGTCCTGATGTTTTTGTAGTAGTGAGTGCCTGCATGAGGATGAGGCAGGCGAGGCATTATTTTTCCTCAGTGATCTTCTGGTACCGAGAGTCGACGACCATGCGGTAGAAGTCGAAGCCATCCATACTGGAGGGCTAGCCAGAGGCAACGCACCGCTACTACATCGAGGCCAACGGCGAGGAGGCTTGGCCCGACGCGAAGTCTCTCTCGATCGCGAGGGAACATGGCGTAGACCGAGAGCATGAGGAGCACAGCAGCGAGGGCCATGACGAGGTGGCCGACGGTGACTAGTGCCAGCGCCCATGTTAACTGGAAGGATGTGGCCGCCCCTAGTAGTGGAGATTACTCCTCTTGGGGGCAGCAACACTTGCAGCAGAAGGATGAAGCTAGGAAAAAAAATCTCAGGCTCTAATACCATATTATGAATAGCACTTGTAACTTGTATTCATCATAAAGCCAATAGGCCAGAACATAATCATGTACATGAGGGTAAAAAAGAGAGCCTATATAAGGAAATATATACATAAGGACAAGATACTAGTAATCTCTATACAAAACAATCTAAGAGCAGAGCATGACATGCATCTAATACAAAATAACCACATGCATCTATTCGCTCCCTTATACGAGCATTGTTACATATCCATACAATAACTTAGCTAGGTCCACAATTTTTAAAGATGTCCTATAGTTGGCAGTGCTAGACATTGAGGACGGTTACAAGTAGAGGTGGGCATTGTGCCGTACCAGGCCAGCCCGTCATAGGCCCATCATGCCTTGCTCCTAAACCGTGCCACGCCGTGACTGCCCATCATGCTAACCGTGCCGTACTATGCCGGCCCGGCTCACCTTCGACGAGCCCAAGCATGGCTCATTTGTGATTCGTGCTGGCTTCATGATGTGTCACCTAGGTCCAGCCCATTTGCACTATTCAAGGAGAGAGAATCAGCCAATGTGCACGAAGCTGAGGAGTGGATACAAATATTAGGAAAAAAGGATCTAAATTTTATTTATTCTTGAATAGTTACAGAGTGACATTGCAGTACTTTCGTAACTACACGATGCTCCTTTGTACAAATACTTGTATCTTGCAAAAAGTTGCTCTCTCTCTCAATCTCTCTCTCTCTCTCGCCCATCTCTCTCAATCTTTCTTAGCTCTCTCCTCTCTCTCACCCGCCTCTCTCAATCTCTCTCTGTCTATCTCTCATTCGTTGCCCCCTCTCTCTCGCTTGACTCTCTCAATCTCTCACAGCTCTCTCTCACCCGTCGCTCTCTCTCTCAATCTCTCTCGGATCTCTCAGCTCTCTCTCTCTCTCTCAATCCTGGAGGCGATGCTGTGGTGTTTCTACAAAGTGCACAGTTCTTGACTTGTAGCGTGCATGCAAGCAGAGGATGTGGATTCGTGCATAGTTTCCAACTGTTCACTAGTGTTATCAGATAGGGATGAGCAAAACGTAATCAAATCATCCCCTCTTTGGTTTGCACTACCTTATCTAGCTAATTGATGATTGGATCATGGGGGCATGACCTGGTGGCTCGGCTCCGTCCCCTCCTTTTCTCTTTTCTTTTCTCCTTTTCTTCCCTATTTCCTTTTCTTTCATTTTTCTCCTTTTCTTTCCCTTTCTTGCCCTCCTTTTCTTTTCCTTTTCTTCTTTCTTTTTCCTTTTCTTTTCTTTCCCTTCTTTCTTTCCTCCCTTTTCTCCCTTCCTCTCTTCCTCTTTCTTCTCTTTCTTTTCCCTCACTCTCTCGATCTTATGTCGCCTCCTTCCCTCCATCCCTCTAGCCCGGCCCCTTGGCTCTCGATGGCGGCGCCGCCGCCTCGCCCCTTCCCTCGATCCCCTCCACCCCCACGGCACGGCACCATCCCTCCCCTTCCCCCTCCGGCCAGTGCGCATCCTGACCCTCCGACAGCCTTCAACGGCGCGACGCAGGCATGACATCGTCCCCTCTCCTTCCCTCTTCGACCTGCGTGCATCTCAGCCCCCCGATGGTCCTCGATAGCCCGACGTGGGCGCGACGCCGCTCCCTTCACTTCCCCTCTCTGGTCGGCGCACATCCCTTTCCCTGACGGCGTGGCACGGGTGTGGTGTCGCCTCCCTTCCTCGGCGGCACCCATCCTCGCCCCCAACGACGAGGGTACTCCGCCTCTCGCCTCACCTCCCTACCCGCCCCTTCCCTCCCTTCCTCTCAGGCTACTGCCGCGTGCAACCGTGCCATGCACGAGCCACCATGCCACAGGCGAGCCGTGCTGGCCCGAGCACAGCCTAGGTGGGCGTGCCATGCCATGCCGCCCATCATGCCCAGGTCGTAGGCCCAACATGGGCCGGACAACTGTGCCTTTTCGGCATGGCCCATTCGAGTTCGGGCTAGGGCCTAGGTTAGCTGGTCGTGCCCGTGCTAACCTGAAAAAACACGGCCCAATGCCCACCTCTAGTCAGAAGATGCAAAAGCTCTTACAGCAAAAATTGGGCCAGCAAAATCCTCGTTGTTTCCAAGCCTCCTTTGAACGTTATCTTGAGCTTGACCCATCACCTGTAAATATGTGAAGAAATCAATCACATTAAGGGCATCATAATCAAACTCATCAAAACACATGAAATAATATCATAATTCTTGTTCCAAACGTATCAATATCAATTGTTGTCACATCACATTGCGAAATCTATTTTTGAACACCCAGATAGGTATTAGTTATGCAGATAATTAATATCAGTTTACTCTATTGACCTGGCAACATATACAAAAGCCTGTACAATGTAGAATCGTAACCAAAATATTCTGTGATACCCACCAAAAACAGAATTAATTATTTTGTATGCAATCGATTAAGGTGTTTCTAAGGGTCTGTTTGGGGGAGCTGCGGCTGGGCTAAAAAGCTATTTTTGGTTTGCTGGACTGTAAAGCAGCTGTAACTGGCGGCTGTGACTTTTTTGTTATGATGTTTGGCAAACTAGCTATTACAACTGTAGCTTTTAGGGGCCAACCGAGCGGGAAGTTAGCAATATAGCGAAGTACAGCAGCATTCGAGTGGGGAGGTGACATGGAGATGGTGAGGCGGGGTGGCGGAGGCCGGGAAAGCGGAGCGAGCGAGTTTGGAGGTGGTCAAGCGAAGCCACAGCTAAAAAGCTCCTCTCGGTAGCTGCAGCTTTTGGAGGTACTTCTGTTGTGGCTTCGCCTCCCAACTGCTTTGCAGCCATACTATTTGGAGGAGTTTTTGGCCAAAAGCTGAAGTATAGCCCCCCAAACAACCCCTAAATATGACAAACAAGCCAGGGCATCTAATCTAAGGGTGCTGAAGCCTTAAGACAAATTCCCATCTAGAATGAGGGTTACCATTTCTTGAGCAGGACTTTCATGTGCTAGGTTGGAGTGAAAACAGAGGGTAATTAGATCAATATAACAGAGATATCTGGTTTGCAGATGATTAAGATTATAAGATAGCTAAGGTATCTTGAACTTCTTCTCAACTACACTCGCACGCTACTTTTTGACAAAAACATTAATATGGATCAGACTCTATTGGAATGATCATTGGATAGCTAAATTGTACATGAATGTATAATCACAATAACATCTGTTTAATGTATGTTGACGCTTGTCACTGTGCCATGTGTGGAATATATGAAACCAAGTATCTTCATGGTTGGGCCAGCATTGCTCGAAGAGAAGACAAGCCCAAGTAGAAGGCCCAAAGGATAAGCCTCGAGCCAAGCTGCCGTATGGAAAGGGGGGACATCCTATAGACATTTGTATGAATATTTAGATATAAAAGATACAGCTGTAATCCGAGTCGTTGATAGGATAGATAAAGATGTAAACTCTATCCTATAACCGACTAGAATCTAGTAACCGATCGGAATCTCCTAACCGATCAGATCTCTGTGAGCCGCCTCACCCCCGCTATATAAGGGAGAGGGCGAGCAACAACATAAAAATCAAGCAATCGAGCTATCAAGCCATAGCTTATAATCCCAGCACACAAGATTAGGGTATTATCTCCTCCGTGAGAGCCTGAAACTGTCTAAACCCTTGTCTTGTGTGACCTTCGAGTTTGAGATCTAGCGCCTGCCCTATAAAATTATTGCCGACTACAAAAGTCGACAGTTGGCACGCCAGGTAGGGGAAGCGCTAAAATCTTTTCCTACAGACTCGATGACAGCTATCGGTGCAATCACCGCCACCTTAGTCTTCGGCCAGGCTTTCCGCTTCAGAAGCCTGGACTTCGTCGCAGATACGCGCGGAGAGCTTGTCTGCCTAGTCCAAAACCAGATTCAATCTGGTGGAGATCAGGCCAACCCATCTCAGGTATGCCGCTCTGACTCATCCAAATGAACCGGCCGGCGTCATGAGGAGTCACACGACCTGTGGCGCCTTCACGATAGAGGAGCAGAGGACCGATCTCCAACGCCAACAAGAAGATCAAGAGGCCACGGAGGAAGATCGTCTTCGTAAGGGTAAGGAGGTTCAGACACGATCGCTTCGATCGCGCGGCCGCCATGTCCGCGAGGACATCCCGCATCCGTGTTGGGAGACCAAGTCGTTTTCATACACCGCAGTAACGCCGCCGCTTCCAAGACGCTTCTTGATACATTGATCCATTGATTGCGCTCGACAACCCAGCAGCCCCGATCGTGGCCTGATCAAGGCCATGGTGACGGTGGCGGCGATTCGCCAGAATCGAGAAGCCGTTAGGAAGCGATTCACGCCCCACGCGCCACTCGTGTCGCTAGCAATGGATCGCGACTACCGAATTAAGCAATGGCGCCACACCACCGATGGAGACGCACGCCACTCTCAACCGCGACTCCGCCAAGATATCACCGCCAGACGGCAAGAGCGGGACGAGGAAGAACGACGCGGGCGCCACGACGACTTCGAGCGTTTTGGCACCAGCCACTATCGACGAAGTGATCGAAGGTACGACGACTACGACGACCACAGAGACCATCATCGCTGGGGACGGAACAACGACGATCGCCGAGTCATGGACTCGCCGCGCCGAACTCCACCCCATCACGTAGAAGACAATCGCCGAGCCAGAGGCTCGCCACGCCGGTCTCCCCCTCATCACGATGAGAGATCCATTGGCGGATCCGAAGGTTTACTCCTCGCCACGCCGAGTGGTATAGCCCGGCGATTCAATCCCAAGGGCATCGCCAAGTTTGATGGGGAGCGAGATCCGGAAGCTTAGCCGCAGTCTATGCCCCGCAACAAAGCGGTCGTGGGCAATCGTAATGTCATGGCGAATTATCTCGCCACCAATCTCACCCTCGACTCAAGCATGGCTCATGGGCTTCGCGAACTCTGTGGACTCGAACGATCTTTGCGATCAATTCATCGCGAACTTCCAGGGAACCTACGAGAGGCCTGGCACTCCGTGGGACCTGTACCAGCTTCACCAGAAGAAGGACAAGACGTTAAGAGATTTCATCCGGCGTTTCATGCAGAAGAAGAACACCATCAGTGGACGATTCGACATCGCGGTGGTGGCTGCCGTAAAGGGGTAAGTGATCCTGACCTGATCAAGAAAATGTCTAGGAAACCCCCGGCCTCTGTGAAGGAGATGTTTTCGTTGGTCGACCGTTACGCCACAGCCCCAGACGCCCTGGCCGATCGCCAAGAGGACCGCCCGCAACAGAAGAGTAAAGGTGACAAAGCCGAGTCCTCCAAGCACAAGGACAAGAATCGGAAAGGCGAGGAGCTAATTGCGGTAACAGAACGCAACCGGCCCTGAGCCATACGGAGGGAGGTGCCCGATTATAATTATGTTATGGATGCAATTTGTCCTTTCCACCCCAAGGGAAAGCACGCCGCCAAGGACTGTTTCACCCTGAAGCGTTTTACCCGGGAAAGCAACAAGCAGCCGGCCCAGGCGAAGGACAAGGCAGCCAAAAAGAAAGACCTCCCAGACGAGGATGACTACCAAGAGCCCGAGCAAGAGCTGAATTACATCTATGGAGGCTCCACCGGATACGAGTCCAAGCGGAAGCAAAAGCTCACCGCTCGGGAGATCAATGTGGTGGAACCAATGACCCCAAGATCTTAAGTGGTCCGAGGTCCCAATCACCTTCGACGTCAGATCACCCCAACTGTGTTCTCGTGATCCGTAAGTACCTTCTAGTGCTCGACCGCCATTCGCAGTAAAGCTCAAGAAGGTATTGATCGATGGAGGAGCGACTCAACGCCTTATTCGCCAAGACCTTCGACGATATGAACATCCCCACTCCGAGCTAAGGCCGAGCACTCACCGCTCCATGGGTGATCCCCGGGCCGCCTTCGCTTCCACTCGCGCATTTCTTTGCCCGCCACTTTCGCACCAAAGACAACTACAGACCGAGTATGTAAGTTTCGGCGGTCGATTTCGAGACAACAGACCACGCTATCTTGGGAAGGCCCGGTCTGGCTAGATTCATGGCCATCCCGCACTACACCTACTTGATGATGAAGATGCCGGGACCCAGAAGCGTCATCATGGTTCGCAGTGACATCAAGCAATCTCTGGAATACGATCGAGAAAATTGCTAACTTGCCGAACTGCAGGAGGCAGCCACCGAACTGAAGAGTGCCCAGGCAGAGGCTGCCACGTTATAGGAAGAAGGTGACGTCCCGTCCAAAAAGCAGGCCACGTCAGGGATGAAGCCTGGTGAAGGAACCAAGAGGATCATTCTCGACCCATCTGACTCGTCCAAAATGACTCGATCGAAAGTTAGGCGATAAATAGGAAGGGCGCCGCCACCTTCCTCTAGGCTAACTCGACATCTTTGCCCGAAACCATCCGACATGCCGTGTCCCTAGGAGGTGATCGAGCATTCTCTCGTGACGCCGACAAAAAGGCAAAGCCAATCAAGCAAAGGCTTCGCGATTCGCCCAGATCGCCGAAACGCCATCAAGCATGAGATCACCAAGCTTTTAGCTACAAGCTTTATAAAAGAAGTGTATCATCCAGATTGGTTGGCAAACCCTGTACTAGTTCAAAAGAAGAATAAAACTTGGCGCATGTGCTGATTATACTGATCTCAATAAGGCATGTCCAAGGATCCTTTGGGCTACCTCGAATTGATCAGTGGTTGACTCGACCACCGGTGTGAAATTCAATTTTCTCGATACTTACTCAGTGGTACCATCGATTCGCTAAAGGCGAAGATCATATCAAGACTTCATTCATCACGCCTTTGGAGCCTTTTGCTATACCACGATGGCATTCGGGTTGAAAAATACCGTGCTACGACGTCAAGAATACAATGTTTTCACGCCAAATGGACGCAATGTGGAGGCATACGTGGACGATGTCGTGGTGAAGACATGGGAAAAGAAGGACCTCATCGCCGACCGACCGAGACGCTCGAGAGTCTAAGGGCTTTCAAAGATGAAGCTTAATCCCGAGAAGTGTGTTTTCGAGTATCTTCGAAAATTGCTCGGTTTATCGATCCCAACGAGGCATTGAGGCCAACCCAGAAGATCAGGCCATATCAAATATGGAAGCGCCGACTTGCCAGAAGGACGTCCAAAAGCTTACAGGATGCATGGTCGCACTCAGCAGGTTTATTTCCCGGCTAGGTATGCGAGGTATGCCATTCTTTAAACTCCTCAAGAAGTAGGACAAATTCCAATGGACGCCAAAGGCACAGCAAGCGTTTGAAGATCTAAAGGCCTTCTTAACAACGCCCCCGGTCTTGGTTTCACGATGCCGTAAGAACCTCTGCTAGTTTACATCGCGCAACGACTCATGTAGTCACACGCGGTCATTATAGAAAGGAGGAGTCGGGCCACGCAAAATATCCAACACCCGGCCTACTTCACGGCCGAGGTCCCGAGTGAACTAAGGTGCGTATCCGCAAGTACAAAAATTATTATATGCCAGACTTACATCTCACAAGCTCAAGCATTACTTCCAAGAGCATGCCGCTTCGTGGTCACCTCCTTCCCAATAGGAGACATTCTTCACAACCAGAAGCCACCGAAGAATTGCAAATGGGCAATGAGCTTGAGCTTTTGATATCCTTTTCAAGTCTCGCAGACACCATCAAGTCTCAAGCACTCACCGACTTCACCGCCGAGTGGATGGAACTCCAAAATCCGGCGGTCATCAAGGAACTCGAGTATTGGACTATGTACTTCGACGGTTCCCTCATGCTCAGCGGTGCGGGGGCTGGTATTGTGCTTATATAACCAAGTGGAGAAAGATTGAGGTACGTTCTGTAGATACTTTTTCCCGCATCAAACAACGCCGCCGAGCACGCAGGCACTCATCCATGGGCTCCAGATCACCATATCGCCGTATTCGGCGTTTGGCGGTCTCGCGGAGATTCAATGCTCGTGGTCAATCAAGTGTAAAAAGAATGGTCCTGCATCGAAGACAACATGGCTGCCTACTGCCAGGAGGTACGCAAGCTGGAAGGCAACTTTGACGGCCTGGAACTCATTCATGTGCTCCGTCGAGACAATGAAGCGGCAGACGAGCTGGCGAAAATGGGATCATGCCGGTCTATAGTGCCCGTGGGAGTGTTCGTTGAAGAAATTCATAAACCCATGATTAGCACTCTGGCCAAAGCCTGACGCCCGCGGAGAGAAACGCTGAAGTCAAGTTCTAGTCATTACCCCGATTGACACCCATATCCGACTATTTGACAAAGGACGACTACCCAAGACCGCGCATGTCGAACGAATAATGCGCCAAGCAAGAGCTATGCAAAGGATCAGAAAGAACTCTATCGCAAGAGCTCCTCCGTGTACTACGACGGTGCATATCGTAACAAGAATTAAGAGATCTCTCAAGGAGATCCACTGGAGTCCGCGGAACCACTCTGGCCATCAACCCTAGTTGGTAAGGCTTATCGTCATGGATTTTTCTCGCCGATCATTACTAACGTGGAGGACATCGTCCGACATGCAAAGGATGCCGCTTTGCGCCGATGATGAACAAACCGCACAAGAGCTACAAACTATCCCAATCACCCGCCGCTTAGGTCCGGGGCCGGACATGGTGGAACCTTTGAAGAAGGCCCAAGGCGCTACACTCACCTCTTCGTGGTCGCCGACAATTCACCAAATGGATTGAGGCCGCTTAGTTGCCACAATCACACGCAAAGGCCAAAGAATTCTTCCATGAAATCATGGTTAGATTCGTGTACCAAACCGAATCATCACGGATAATGGCACCCAATTCGTAGGCAAGATATTTCAAGATCGTGCGCGAACTCGCATAAAGATTCGCTCGATCGCGAGTACACCTCCGAAGTAATGGGCAAGTTGAGCGAGCCAACGACATGGTTTTACAAGGCCTAAAGGCAAGGATTTTCGATCGTCTCAAATCATACGCCACTCGGTGGGCCAAAGAATTGCCTTCGGTACTCTGAGGGCTGCGAACCACCCCTAGCAAAGCAACTGGGCAATCACCTTTCTTCCTGGTGTATGGATCAGAGGCGGTCCTCCCCACCGAGTTAGAATTCGGATCCCCACGGGTTCGGAGCTATGAAGAAACCGCTTCAGAAGAGAGCCTGCAAGAAGACCTCGACCGACTGGAGGAAGCCAAAGACATCACAACAATTCAAAGAAATATCTTCGTGGCTTACATCGCTATCACTGACGCAATGTGAGGAGCCGCAAGATTCTCTAAAGGAGATCCGGTCCTTAGAAAGAATCGGCGCGAGCATAAGCTCTCCTAAGCGGGAAGGCCCTTACGCCAACGATGGGGTGATACGCCCAGAGCTTATAAGCTCAAGCTGAAGACTGACATCAACAAGAACACTTGGAACATAGAACAACTACGCCATTTTTTCACCGAACTTTGTAATTCAATTATTTCTTTATGAATAAATGTTCGCCTAAAGTTATTTTCGCTCAAACTTCTCGTAATTTATGCGTCCGAGTGCTTCGCTCCTATGATGATTAAGACTCTGAGACATGCGTCATGAACCACGCCTCAGAGCCTGGGGGCTGGACTAGTCGGATAACGATATGTCAAAACCACTCGGACAAAGCAGCATACTCGAAAGACAAGATGCATGAACAAAGAAAGTTTTTCATATATCTTGTTTTACAGCTCCAGAGTTTCTACAATGGCCATAGAGGCATCCTTGACTTCGTCTCAGAGCTCGGCGGCCCGATCTTCATCTACATTGCAGGCGTAGCCTTCCTTAACGACTTCAAGATCCACTCGGGGATAGAGCGACTTGGTAATTGCCAAAGCCTGGCTAGCACCATTGGTCGTTGTTTCCTTCGAGAGTTTCTTGAGCGCCTCGGGGGCTTCCTCCAGTTGAGAGATGACCTGACCCCTGCTGAGTGGCCTCTCACCTTCGGGATGAAGCGAACTCAACAGCGGCTCAGAGGCTTCATGAAGCCTGGCGCAAGACGTCTCAAGAGCTTCGACTTTTTCGTTAAAAACGACGTATTGCGCCCGTGTTTTGAGCTTATAATCTGCAAGATAGAGTATTAAGAAGTACCAAGAAAGCAATGAAGACATGGGAGGCCCAAGCTGCCAACCGTACCTTCTAGCTCCTTCTCTGAAGTTTTAAGCTCCCCCTGGAGCATTACATTAGCAGAGTCCCAAGCTAACACGAAGATAAGAAGATCAAAAAGCCAGACGGTTAAATGAAAGCAAGAGATGGTCCGGGAAATATCTACCGCGAAGGGAGCCGACGACATCTATCTTCTCTTGCCGAAGGGTCTCCCTCTCAGCCCGCAGTGCCTGGACCTCCGACCGAAGAGCTCGCAGCTCGGCCACATGTCCAGCCTTGATCCGCCTGGCCGCTAGATATTCTCGGAGCGTCCGGATCCTAAGCATCTTTTGAAGTACTTGACTTCTTCTGAGCGCTCTCTAATTTCGTAATCACCACAGGGAAAGGTGACTACGAGCTGACCGACATAAGCAAGAAGATGGCAAGAATAGAGAAAATTTTACCCGGGCTAGGCGGGCACAAGTAGTGGCATGATCAGAAAGTCATTCCTCCCTCTCCTCCTCCGAAGTCATCCAGAGCTTCTGCCGCTCCTCATCAACCCACGAGCTCACATTATGAGCCGTGGGTGGGCAGGAGTCGGCGAAACCCGGGAGATCTCCTCAACCTCGAGGGACGGACGGAGGATGGGCTCCGGAGCAGCAGAGCCTGATGCTGAAGCACGAGGCATCGACGTGCGTCGGCGAAGGCCGCCGAGGTTCGGGCGCCTCAGATCCCTCAGCGGTCCTCAACCGACTTGAACCTCCATGGACCCAGCCTCTTCAGAGCTCCTAGATGGTGTCTCGATAGGAGCATCGAGCGAAGGATTCCTATAAGAAGACTCACAAGAACAAGCCGATAGAACGCTACAAATAAGAGTCGATAAGGTGACAAACCTGTCGGACTTCTTCATCCTCATCGGGGGCTTCTTCCGAGTGGCCGAGCTGCTCCCGGAAGGACCACTCGGGGCTGCGCCAACCGGTACCCTGGGCCCCTATCGACCCCTCGAGTCCCTTGGAGTCGACTACCGCGGTCGTGGCTCGCTAGAAAAGGAGCCAAGACACCGGCTCGCTACGACGCTTCTTGATCTTGGGACCACCCTTGGGCGCAGAGCTTGCAGGTCCTTGGCCACCGCCTTCTTCCCGCCTTGGCGGTGGATCTCCGCAGAGAGCTCGCCGCCGCTTCGGAATCGCCTATACGAGTGGGCATTTCGCAAGAGGCGCCGCTAAAGAAAGCCACTCGATCCCGGAAAGGAAGATTAAAAGTCAAGTCATTCAAAAGACGGATGTAAAAATCTATCGGAAAACTTCCTCACCTCGGGAGGAGGATCTGATGCGCAGAAGGCCTTGAGGAACTGTGGGCATCTCGACGCCGGGATAAAAAATCGCTACTCGAGCAAAAATCGCTCTTTCGCTATTAAGTCGGACACCCCGCCTGATCGTCCCTCCTTCAAATTGATACCCCGGATGGTCGCGCCCTTCAGTGGGCCAATCCGCGAGCAACGGCGAAGGGCCGACTAACCCAAAGTGAGGCCCCCTTCTTTAATTTGTCGATGAGCACCAAGAGGTCCTCGACTTGATCCATGTTGCGCGCCACCAACAGAGGACCAGAGAGGGACACCCTACCGACGCCCGATTTAAAGAAGGGAGAGCCGGATCGTGATTGGTACAATAAAACCACTCTTGGTGCCAATCTTTATTTGAAGACTTGAAAGGAATAGCAAAATATGATTTTTAGCCCTCCCGGTTGGAACTGCCCCAATTGCCTTGGGGTCGCTCTTCGAGGGATAGGGCTTCAGAAGGTAAAAATAGTGGAAAAGATCAAAATGAGGGCGGATGCCAAGAAAGCTTCGCAAAGGTGAATAAAGATAGAGATTAGCAATATAGAGTTGGGATTCAAGTTCACCAACTCGATGCCATAGAAAAAGAGAAGGTCATGAGAAAAGCGCAGGTTTAAGACCAAATTGCTACTGAAGAAAGACTCAAATACCACGACTTCTTTAGGACGAGGAGTGGGATGGATTCACCAAAGAACCACTGCAAGCGAGATCAAAGCCAACTGGGAGAACCCCATCCTTCACCATGGATCAGAGTTTCTCCTGTCAGGATCGAGGTCGCCCAACTCGGGCGAAGGTCATGAGGAGGAGATCTTGGACAGAAGACATCTTCGAAGGAGAGATCAATGGCGCGCTAAATATGCGCAAAGAGACGGATAACCCTAGCGGTGGAGAAATTGGAGAGAAGGAAGCGTAAGGCAAGAGTGCGCAGCGGAAAGAATGAACCATCTGGGCGCACGCATGGCCTAGCCCTTAAAGGGGAAAATTAGGTTTTCGCTAATCAAGGAAAAAGATTGCGAAACGCCGCCTTCCGTATCCTCCATAATGATTTGATCGACCAAATGTTCGACTTGCGAGACAATGTGGTTTGACCAAGTCATATTTGGGACATGTTGTACCCCACGATGGGACGCTAACCACTTACCGCGGCTAAGCGGGACGGGTATCCTCCAATTTGATAAAAGATATATCTTCTGTGATATGCCCCACGCTGGTCGTTAGGTGGTTACCGCATGACTCGAATCATATATCACGAGATGAGCCTAAACGGCACGACTGATGGTATGCCCCATGAGGGTCTAAAGTCGTAAGGCCGAATAAACGCAGTATAGATACCATTCGGATTAACCTCGATGTGTCCCGAAGTTGGACCGTGAGCCACATCCTACATCACGGAATGGGCATCACTCACCATGAGCCAAGAAGTCCTTGATACGCCCAAGTTGAGCCTAAGCTATATCCAACACCACCGGATATGGGTATCACTCTACCAAGAGCCACGTATGTATGGTATGCTCCAAGTTGAGCCTAGGCTATATCCCACACCACGGATATGGGTATCACCTCGGCCAAGAGCCACGTAGAAGGTGGTGCGCCCAAGACGAGCCTAAGCTATATCCCACGGTAGTTGTATATGGGCATCATTCGGTCATGAGCCATGAAAACTCGATATGCCTCAGTCAAGCTTAAGCTATATCCTACAAAGAATCGGATGTAGGTGTTGCTCGGCCAAGAGCCACGTGTGAAGCTAATATGTCCCGAGGTTTGGACCTAAGGATGTATCCTACGACGATCGGATAAGGGTGTCGCTCGACCAAAGAGTCATGCAAGCTTCGATGTACCCCAAGTTGGGTCAGAGCCAAGACAAATGACAATCACGAAGGATACTTAAAAAAGGGTAATTCTTTATTATATTATATTTATAGGGGCTCTAAACCTCACCCCGACGCACGCGGCCGAGCGCCTCCACAAGGGCCTCCCTGGCCCTGTAAAGGGCGGGGAAGATCTCCAGGAGGGTGTCGACGGCGACGCGGTCGAGAGCGGCGGCTTTGTCGTCTGCCCACTCCGCCATAGCAAGGTCAAAAAGCGCCCACAACTCAGCAGTCGAAGGTCCTTGGTTGGCCATGGAGATCTCTCCGAAAAGAGGTGGAGCTCAGAGCAAGGGAATGGAGGACAAAGCGCAAAGGAATGCATTTTACAAGCGCTGCTTCGCCTTTTATAGCCGGTACAGTGAGGATGAAGTAAATGCAATAGAAGCCGAGGAGGTTTTGGAGATAATATAGTTTCGGAAGCCAAAGGGGTTTTCGGAATTTGGGTTGACACAGAAAACCAGAGCAGCCTTGAAGACTGTTCGATATTTATCTATGAAGAGAAAAGATATTAAAGCTTCACGACCGAAGAAGTATTCAATCCACAATTGAAATATGGGTCAGTCCATGAAGCCGCCACGATAGACACGTCCGACGTAAGATTATACCCAGTGTCAAATAAAACCAAGAGTTCTATTCGAGTCCTTCATAATCCACTTGCCGCAAGAAGAAGTCGAGAAAAAGAAATCACCTAAGTCCATACGGAAGCTTAGAACTATGATTCAAGTCGAGACCCGGAAATAAACATAGCAACCGGATCATGAATCACTCGGGGGCTACTGTGGAATATATGAAACCAGGTATCTTCATGGTTGGGCCAGCATTGCTCGAAGAGAAGACAAGCCCAAGTAGAAGGCCCAAAGGATAAGCCTCGCGCCAAGCTGCCGTATGGAAAGGGGGGACATCCTATAGACATTTGTATAAATATTTAGATATAAAAGATACAGCTGTAATCCGAGTCATTGATAGGATAGATAAAGATGTAAACACTATCCTATAACCGACTAGAATCTAGTAACCGATCGGAATCTCCTAACCGATCAGATCTCTGTGAGCCGCCTCACCCCCGCTATATAAGGGAGAGGGCGAGCAACAACATAAAAATCAAGCAATCGAGCTATCAAGACATAGCCTATAATCCCAAA